>CM030836.1:17132002-17254502 GCA_018105865.1 Metaphire vulgaris
TCCGTCTTTTGTCAACGCCGAGCTGCGATCGTGTCTTTCGCTTGATGCCAACTGGGACAGACAGAGCAACAAGAGCAGCGAAGGCGGTCAGAGTGAAGTCGCTTCGCTTCAGGATCGCATTTTGCAGATGGAGGAGACGCACTGCAGCACAAACGAAGAACTTCAGGCAACGCTGCAGGAACTCACCGACCTGCAGGACACCGTCGACGAACTTTCAGCGGAAAACGAAGGACTCGCTGACGAGAAACTCGTCCTGCTTGAGTCGCTGTTTTCGCAGACGGAAAAGCTGGAAAATGCTCGGCTTCAGATCGAGCAGCTGAAGGTTCTGCTCGTCTGCGGTAGCAAATCGGAAGAGCGTTCTCAGTTCGAGACCCAGCTGGTCGCTCTGCTTCGGTGTGCTGAGGAAGAAAAGGAGGAGTTACTTCTGAAAGAGACGGAGCTCAGCAACGCTATTCAGACGTTGGAGAATGAGAACCACGAACTTCAGGACGTTGTTGCCGCAATGAAGGATAAGAGTCGAGTAGATGATGCAAAGCTGGAGAGTCTCATAAGCGAGAAAAGAGCAATTGAGAGTCAGCTATGCGGCCTAAAGGAGCAGGCAGTGAGCGACGTGCTCGACATTCAGGATCTGAAGACACTGCTGGAAAATGAAAGTGTTAAAGGTGTTGCACTGGAGCAGGATGTCAACGTAACAAGTGAATCGGATCACAAGAACCCAGGACTAGAAGGCAAACTGAGAAGCGGGGATGAAGGACCGGCGACGAGACAGAATGAGAGTGCTAGGTTGAAAGAAATGCTGGAGTTAAAAGAAACTGAACTGAAGTTTGTAAGAGACAGTGCCGAAATGAGCGCAGTTGATTTCGAGTCACAGGTAAGGGCGATCGAGTCCGAGAAGGTGGAAATTCAGTCGGAATTGGATGCGATCAGAGAGCACAACGATCGGCTGCGGGCGAGCTGCGACCAGTTCGCGGAGGAGCGGAAGACGTACACGATGACCGTTGCCCGGGCCGAGTCGGAACTTCGAATTGCCCGGTCGAAGATCTCTCGCCTGGAAACGGAGTTGGCGGAGAAAACCGAACAGTTTGCGGAGGAGCGAGAAACCTGGAAACAGTTTCAATCGGACCTGCAGAAGGCGGTCGTCATCGCCAACGACCTGAAGACAGAAACACAGGAAAGCGTGGCGAAACTTCTTTCCGACAAGGAAGCGCTGCAAGAGCAGAATGTGTCGTTGAGGCAGGAGCTTGAAGCATCCACGGGAGAGATCGAGCGTCTAAAGCAAGAATTGCAGCAGCACGCGGTCGAAGCAACCGCTCCGATTCTCGGAAACTTGGACTTGCGCGGCAAAGTACTGAGCTCCGTTGACCGGGAGCTGACAGCACGTCGACAGGGCCGACTGCTTGGCGATTCAAAAGGACTCGTTCCTAATCTTTCTGTAAAGCATTTGATATCGACAATCGAGGAACAGGTGAAAAACGAGTCGCCTTCGCCTTCAGCGTCTAATCCTGTCCTATTACGTTGCGAGTCAAACGACGGGGTTAAACCGCCGTCCGACGCCGGTCAGTCTGATTTGCCGTCTCGAGTTGCCGTTCAGCGACAGTTGAGCTCTCCCTCGGGTGAATCTAGTCGAAAATCGGGTGTCAGAAGAACGAACAACGAATCGAAAGAAGTCCTCCAGCCACCAATCCATCGCCACACAGTTGTCAATATTATCAAGGAGAGTTCGACTGTAACTGATGATGACAAACAGGCAGTTGCTGCTTCTGCGAAGGCACCTACGACCTCCTATGCAGGTGATGGTTCGAGCGATGCAGGTCGTAAGCCCCGAGCTGGAATCCTGATGAGCAGGAACCTTCCAAGAAGGAAAACCACCTCTGGCATTGGGTGAGTATGTGCAGTATTGCCAAGACCTGAAATTTTTACCATCCTTTTTATATGATCTTTAATCGTTTAATATTGTTAAATGATTTAAATTTGAGAATCGTTGTTGATATATACCAATGGACAATTAAAGACAATGTAATGTAATGTAATGTAATGTAACAAGATATTTGTATAGCGCCTCTTCTGAAAGATCACTCAGAAGCGCTTCCACAGCAAATTACTGTATATTAACAAAGAGATAAGTTTTAAGTCGTTTCAAAAAGAGGGCCATAGAATTAGGAGTTGCTAAGCCACGCATACTGGCGTCAAGAGCATTCCAAAGGATAGGGCCAACTGATTCAAAACCTCGCTTCAGGAACATGGAAGTTAGTGGCAGGGCACACTGAGAAGACCATTGGTTGTGGACCGAAGACATGGCACCAGGGATAGAGCTAAGGGGATGGAGTAGCTCTGAAAGGTAAGATGGAGTGGCACCATAAAGAGAGAGTGCAACCACTCTCAATCCATCAACTCGAGCAGGATAAGGCAGCCAGTGTAAAATAGACGTCATATAATCACTAATGTGATCACGTCTTGTGACACCAGCAATCACCCTGGCTGCTGAACGAAGAACCATCTGGAGTTTATCAAGTCGCACCGATGGAAGACCAGCAAAAAGTGAACCACAGTAGTCAAGCCTTGAGCAAATAAATGCATGAATCAAAGTAGAAGCAGATGGCATGTCTAGTGTACACTCGAATCACTCTAAGCTGGCGGAGATGATAGAAGCAACTGCGACAAAGTGAGTTAATATGATCCATAAAGGTTAACTCAGAGTCAAGAATTATACCAAGATCACGGACAGAGGAGGAGAAAGAGAGGCCGGGAAGGCAGCCTGCACAGACATATGATCAATTTTTAAGAGCTGACCTCGGTACCAAACCAGATGAGCTGAGTTTTAGCTGGATTAAGTAAAAGACGATTTGAGTGCATCCATGAATGAAGTAAGTCAGAGGCTTCAAAAAATTCCACCTGCAGCGCATTAGTGGGGCTGGAATGTGAATAGGCCTGAATATCATCAGCGTACAAAACAAGCGTGCAACATCAGCAGTATAAAGTATTACAGAAATGGCCCAAGAACCAACCCTGAGGACTCCATGACTGGCACTTCACGGGAGTAGGAAGAACCAAGTGATGCAATCATGCGTTCAGAGAGATAGGATTTTAACCAGGCCAGAGGAAGACCAGAGACACCAAATGAGACAATTAAAGACAATGATGACATCAAATAGATCTTCAGTAACTGAGAGAAGATGCAAGAGAAAGCGAGATAAGGATCCAGTAGCTGTATCTTATCATATGTATTACCGCAATACTAGATTATTAGAAGCCTGTTGATATTTTTATAATGATTTTACTGTTTTTGCATTTGGGTGCCATTCTAAGGTTTGCTTATCTTTATTGCCAGTTTGTCATTGGTGACGATTCAGAAATTGGATTTTGTTTAGCACGAGGACGTCTACTGTTGAACTTCTTATTTCAATTTTCCTCTTCTTTGGCGTCGGGGAATTTTATGGATTTCTTTCACCAATATTTGATATATATTTAGCGAATTTTTGTCCTGCTCACAGCGATAATGACCGATCACCGGATAAGCCAGGCGGTCATCCGAGTGGACATCCGGCAAAGTCCGATCCTTTGGCTCTTCTGGCAAAGCGTTTCAACTGCTCAAAGCGAAACGCCCTTCTGAAATGGTGCCAGAACAAGACTGCCACCTATGCAGTAAGCTGTGTTTATATGTGGGGGGGGGGCGGTGTGGCAGAGTAGCTGTAGGATTCTTGCCACACAACCATAGGGTAGTGGGTTCAAATCTGATCCAAGGCCCTGCATAGTGACCCTGGGCAAATTGCTCATCTCTGACTTGCTGCATTTATGAGTACAGTATTTATTTTGAGAATGACTTAATGCATGTTGACAACCATATAATACAGGGTGGTGCAAAAAAACGGACTATATTAAATGCAAACCTAAATGTGACAAGTCCGGTTTTTTTGTGCCACCTTGTACTAATAATTGGTGCTGTCCTAAGGTTTATTCCTATGTCATTTTGATTTAGTTGAAAAGTGATTAGTGACGTGAAATTTGTGTGTTATCAGCATTCGTTCAATTAAGTTGTGCAACTGAAACTCATCTGAGGTCTTTGTAACCATTTGGATTAAGTTTACTGACAGTACCTATTGACACTGCATTGACATTTTCACTGATTTTCCGACATTTTCCATGTAGGGAATTGACATAACCAACTTCAGCAGTAGTTGGAATGATGGTCTGGCATTTTGTGCGCTGTTGCATACATTCCTACCCGATATGATACCATACAAAGACCTCAATTCTCAAGATAAGGTGGGTGGCTTCATAACTATATAGTTTAATTTTCATTTAGTGGTTTTTTTGTTTATAAAATAAATTGACTATGATGCCCAGCTTGATGTGAGATGAAATAAAATGTAGAACCTTCAGGAAAGAGGTCTGTATAGGGGCGGAAGATGGCAGGGTGGGTTAACCGCTGGAGCGGTAGGCTGACGGAGCGGTTTCAAGCCCTGTTAGCGCCACCCATAGTGGCTTTCACACAGGTAGTTATGCCTCCTAAGCCATTATAAAAAACACTAAGTTAAGTATATTTCCATTTCCCAGCTGTCAGTATTCTGAGTTAATGTTATTTAGAAATTGAAGCTGTACAATTTAAGCTTTTTGTTGATATGTGAATAGGTCAAGAACTTCACCTTTGCCTTCAAGGCAGCTGATTGTGTGGGCATAGCCAACACCTTGGTATGTACTGTTATTCAACACCGCTTTTTTTATTAAATCATGTTTTGTTTAGTACTGCCGGTACACTTAGAATGTAGCTTGAGTAAAACTGAGTTGAATTTTTGAACTATCTCTGGGAATTTGATAGCATTGCTGTCGTAAAGAAATCACTAAATTTATCTTTAATGGTTAATAATGGCAATGGTTGGAAATTTACAATATGCGAGTATAGTTGACATCATCATCAGTTGAATGTCCTACATTAGCATCAGCTAGGTTTGATTAATTGTGATGTTAAGAGGGGATGAAAACTGATTACTATTATGATGATTTAACTAATTCATCTATCTCTATCTAGTCAGCAGTTTTGCCTCACATTTGCAGTTTTAAGGCTTAAATGTATTTGTATTTAAATGGATATTTCTGTGTGTCTTATGCGTTCTGTTCAAAAGATACGAGTTATGTCAAAATGGATCTTGCATAGAGTCTTAATATCTTGAACGAAATGTATAATCTTACTATGGAATCTTTATATCAGCATTTTCTTGTTTCTAAGCAGAACCTGACAGAAATCCTGGCAACTGAACGGCCAAACTGGCAATCTATTATGGCCTACGTCACCAACATCTACAGACATTTTGAAGTTGACAATTGTTCATAAGTTCATGATTTTCTTGCTTAAATATATCACCACATATTATTATGCTCAGTGTTTATTCTAGGCCTTCTCTGGGGGATTCTCCCCTCCCAAAGCTTTAAAATTCCCTTTCCCCCAAATTTTGTATATGTTGGCTGAGGGGATGGAAATTTCCCCCCAAAAATGTGACGAGGGGGCTTTTTGTTTTATGGAGAAAGGACAAATATAACAATGACAATTATTTTGAGAAGATAATCTTTTTTTGCTTGTCAAGGTTTTTGGAGATTCAGACCTTGTCCCCCAAACATTTCAAAACCCCCCAATGTTAAGGTGGCTAGAATAAACACTGATTACTGATTACACTGTTAAGAAGTTGGTGTTTGGAACAACTCAGTTTTACTGTAATGAAGACTGGGATATAAATAATATGGAATCGGTTGTAAAATTAAAACAGTTAAGAAGTTATGTGAAAATTTAGCACCTGGGAAATATTTTGCCAAACTTATTTGCTTGACTGTTTAGTAAAAACACTTACAGAATTTTAAATGATTGGTCTTTGTGAGTATTTGATGTAATTTTGAATTTGAAAAACTCTTCAGATTAGAATATAAGCAGCAATTCAATTTTTACCTTTATTGCATTTTTTATGGAGAAAAATTTGCATTGCATATGAAAAATTTGTGAGATTCTGTCTCATCATTACCATCATCATCATCATCATTTTCTGCATTTAACCCCATGTCCTGTAATGATAGTTTGTAATTGTTGCAGTATTTAGATTTTGTATTTGCTGTCATTATAAACTACCTGGATTTGAGCGGTCTTTCCTATTACTTGAACCAGTTTTATATTGCAGTTTTATTGTGTTTAGTGCTCTATTGAGATTATCTACCTGAAATTTTATGTCTTGTGTTCACGTAATTCATTTTCTATTCATTATTGTTTAAAATTTCTCTGTAAGTTTGCCTATTGGCAGCAGGTTTGTGTTCAGTTTTCCCAAATTAGTCCTTTCATTCCTGACAGGCTGTGAGAAAAGGTTTTGTGTTATATAGTGAGTCTTCTTCAATGATAGTAGTAGTAGTATCAGTAGTACGTCACCTACCAGTACTATTAATAATAATAACATTATTTTTATTGCTGAGATTATTTTATATATTTTTTAAATTAGATTTTTAGTTATTTCAGTTGCTGAACTTTGTCGTTGCTAGTCTTCTTTGGCCTTTTGCAAGCGTACAGACGGCTTCGTTTGTTTAGTCCGTAAACCAGACATCAAGAGTATAGGTTTTCATACAGCGGTGAATCTGACACAATTACTGTTTTGTTTTTAATTCCAGAGGGTTAGAGCTTGGTAGGACAGCACTTGCAGGAAAAAATAACGAAAAATCAACTCTTATTTAAATACCTGTTGTTTAACATTAGTGATGTCTTACATCAAACTGTTGTTAGTTCATTGTGCTTCATATTTTCAGCTTATTGGTAATTTTTAAAAGCAACGTAGAGCATAAATTCTAATTTCAGAGTAGCTTCAGCTGGTATCTGCTTTGCTGTCATTTGCAGTTTGATCGTGACACACGGACATTGAATGCTTCCAGGATGCAGGCTTGAGACTTTGTTGATACTTTGTTTGTCGTCATCAATTGTGTGCTTAAGCTTTTAACGTAGATGGGCCATTAGGTGTTAGGATCTAGTGTTAGTTGTGCCATGTCTGTATTGGAATATGTTGCACAATTAGATTTTTATTGGTGCTTTTAATGTTGCTACAGGGTTTAGTGTACCTCAAAGAGGGCGATTAGTTTTTCTCTGCGTGTCCTCGATCACATCTAGTGCTGTTACTGGAAAGTTATTTATCTTGTGGTCAACATTATTTGGTATACGAATTGTATATTAGCCGAAGGAAATGTATTTTTCTTCTGTTTTGTGTAATTATTGGAGAGTTGTAAAGTTTTAATAAATTGTTTCAAATTGCTGCATCATAATGTCTGTTACAGACTAAATGAGTGTCTAAAATACACCAGCGTCTTGCAATTGTAAAAGCTTCGTTATCTGTTGTGTTGGGTAGAAGTTGATTATATTAGTGCATTGCATTTTAGTCTGAATTTGATGTTTAACTGTCCCTTTGCTAAAAGTATTATTCCTTTTGCCGGTATAACAAATATATCATTTTGTTTATTTATCTGTGAATGCATCTATTTATTGTGTCAAAATTTCATCAACTGTTTCTGTAATATAGGCTGTTCACAAACTTCAGTAGAGTATTTCAAAGTGATGATATGAGTATTCTATAAAATTGAATTCTTTTATTTAATTTTCGTCATTAATTAAAAATAAATCATCTGCCATAGCTATTGTCTGTGCTTTAAATATTGGTTTATTCTCGGGTGCATAATATAATTTTTAAGAATCTGTTTATTGTTTCTTAATTTCTTATTTGTGTATTATAAGATCTTAAAATTATTTCAAAATCTGTTGACAAGAGGCTTGACACGTCATCTTACGCTTTGTTTATATTGATCTGTTTGCCAAAAAACTAAAACAGAGCATAAGTCTGTTGTTGTCTTTCATTCTATTTACTTGTCCATACCATCTAAGTCTTTGTTTATAAGACTCACAGTTTAGAATCTTCAAGTATACACTATTATTTTGCATCAAGCTTATTCAGTAAATTACTGTTAAGATAGCCAAACATGTTGAAAATTGATATTCATTTATTGATGCTATTATTAAATTGGTTACAAAGTCACAACAGTACTGATAGAATGTTTCATCCAGTAATGCATTCACATTTGATGTTACAATAAGGCAGGCATATTCCATGGGCTCAGTGCCCGTTGGAGAACCAAAGGGTTGGCGCCTTCAGTTTTTCATGGCATCGGCTTAATGAAGATGGTGCCAGACTTTCCCTCGCTGTCTTTCCTTCCAACGAATTAACGCCCAATATACTCGGTTGCAGCTGAGTTAACTGGGAGGCACTCGCTTGGACAGAAACAATCAAAAAGCTTCTTCCACAGCCGAGACTTGACCCACGGACCTCAAGATTGACACCAATGTTACAATACTGATGGCTATTAAATGACAAAATTGAGATCTAAGTTGATAACAACAGTTAGTCTAAATTCATTTCTCCATAAATAGATTCAAGTAAAAAAATTTAACAGAACAATCATAAGCCACTGAAAACCAAACTATGTTTGATTTGCTGGATGAGTAAAGGGTAACATCCAATTTTATGGCTTTTGGGTGTCTGCCCCTGATCAGTAGTCCCAAATTTTTTCAATTAGGTCATTAAACCCCATTGATTTTTGGGACACATGAGCAGCAAATCAAACACATTTTCTAAAACATAATCACCTACAATAACACACTTAGCTGTGTCAAATAAAGTACAGTATTACCCATCTTTTAAAATCGCATGCAAATGCACATAATGCAACAACAGTTGATTTCTTTAAAAGTGCAAATGGACATGATATTCATTTATTGTCCGGTTTTTAACAAAAAATGCTAAAAAGAATAATATTTATCACATGTGCTCGCTGTTTATGAGTCTTAAGAGAATCATTGCATACATCACTAATTATTTACATCCACAAGAGAAACTTTAACAACAAATATTTACTGCACATAAAAACGGCAAGTTTACCAAATAGCAGCAGTCTAACAATTTCACTCACATGCAATCTACAAGATATCCATAATTATCAGTATATACCCCACATGGGGTAATTGCTAAAAAATGGCATGTAACACTGGTACGGTAATTGTTTTGAGGACCATTTTTTCCCATAAAGTCGACAGGCTGTGTCATCTTCCAACAGCATATATTTCAATATAGTACCCAGCATTCTAAATTGTGCTAGGTTTTTGATGTGCATTACTTTTAGTTGTAACGAGTTTGCTAATAATGATATCAATCAATCGTAAAACTTCTTTAGTGCTGTTACATTAATGCAACTGCATCAATCTGTGATTGCTTCAGACTGAGAATCATAGTCAAATATCATATCCATGGTAGTTCTTAGTTAAAAGTCCACAGGTCAGTCCATAATTCCTGATTCAGGCTAAGGAGTGTACGCAATCAAAAAATAGATGCATTCTGAGTCTTGTAAATAAATCTGTACACCTGCACACATGCAAATCCTGTACATTTGTTTAAGAATATAAAATCACAACATTTTGAGAGCATGTGCAGAAATTACAGTGACACGGTGACTAGTATGGTCAAAAGGAACAGAATCACATAAACTGTAAGAATGAAATCATTACGTGTAATAAGCTATGTCGAGTTTCAGCAATGGGTAGATTACAAAGTCTGCCTTTTTGTGTGCTATTTATAT
Organism: Metaphire vulgaris; assembly: GCA_018105865.1. NCBI lineage: Eukaryota > Metazoa > Annelida > Clitellata > Crassiclitellata > Megascolecidae > Metaphire > Metaphire vulgaris. The sequence continues at coordinate 17,141,642 of CM030836.1, forward strand.
TTGTGAACATTCAGTTCAGTCAACTCTCTGCTGCATTACTAACTTCAGCCAAGACTCGAATGGTTTCTCCTCCAGCGTAGGGCTTCACTGCCTGCATCGCAATTCCGTGCTCGCAAAGAAGCGTTTTCAGTTCAGCGATTCTGCGCTCCTGTGCGGCACAGTACTCGCGAAATTTCTCCAACTCGTGTTCGACCACCTCTCGAGTTTGTCGCTCGTGGTTGAGCTTTTTTCCTGCTTGGGTTTTCACAGAATTGATGACATCTAATATGCAAAATCATTCCAATTAAACTATGCATTCAAAAAATGCTAACAGCAACTAATATTTAACACATGTGCTTGCTGTTTATGAGTCTTAAAAGAATTGCACTAATGTGACCTAATTATACTAATTACAAAATCATCAGTGGAAATATTTCCAAAATTTAACAAAAATGCATCACCACCCCACTCTAATTTGTTATCACAGGAAGACCTTCCATGCTAAAAATTCTACACGACCAGCAGCAGTGCTCTAGTCACACTGGATTATTGCAGTCAGCTTCAATTTTGCTCTTTTGTGGCTCAAACTCTTAAGAACTACTGCCAATAGCTTTACTAAACTATTATTCTCACATACCTTTGATTATTTTGACAATGCGCCAAAGTCTCAACAGCACCAAGAGACCAATACTTGAATGGTAACCATCGCTGTTTAAAAATACCAAACTTGAAGCAAATGTAACGACGACCACCAGTGTATCAAAGACCTCCATCCAGTTTCGCAGATACACCATTCGCATGGTAGTCAGTTTCACCAGAAACTCCACCAGAAAAAGTGCCAATATGGCAATGCAGACGAAGCGCAGAATGCGTGGCACCACGGTGTGTCTGTTCACTTCGAGCGCGTTCAAGCTGGCGAGTAGCTCGGAAATCACAAGCAGTGCGTCCAGCAACACCATGCCAACGACGCCAACTTGAAAGATGCTCGAGTTGAGAATCTGGGATATGAGCTCTCGATAGAATGCCGGATGATAGAGATGCGAAAGACGTGTTTCCGAGTAGTCTGCCGAAGCTGAGCTGTTGGAATCTTCCTTTTCAATTACTCTTTCCATGCTGTCAGTAGGTTTTACTTTTTTGAACCCATACATGCGCATCTAAAAATGCCGCAACACAGAGGCATAATTTACGATTGCAATCCCGGGATCCTGAATCCCAGGATCCCGGTCGGTTATTCCAATCCCGTAATCCCAGAATTGACGTCATGGGATTCTGGTCGTTATTCTGATTCTGTAATCCTGGGATTGACGTCACGATAACTACCAACGTATCGGGAAATGGCACTGTGGGGATAGTTTACATAACTACGCTATAGAACTCTAGTGGTCTAATATATATCTTAGGTGAAGCAATTGCTGAAATCACACGATGACACCACCATCTGGTACGAACCTGCACGTCAACACCCCACTGGCTATACAGTGCATGGCAGCCAGTGATAAGTCCATATTGGCAACAATTAATGTGACACTACAAACCCATACAGAAACTAATAAATTAAATGAAAAGCACAATTTGCAAGAGCTTTGCATTCAAGTTCCTGTGTAAATTACTGCATGTGAGAAACACATTAATGAACTGTTCAAGAATTTGCCTCTTGCCGACCAATATAATAGACATCAATTTTACGTATGCATGAACATACAAACACACGCACACAACCATGCATACACAACTGGCGCCATAAAAATTAATATTTTCCTTATTACAGCGAAAACTGGCGCTATAAAATTAATATTGTACCTATTATAACCCCGAAAACAGAACATTAAAGATCCCCAGGGTGTTGTAGAACCAGATCCAAATGAATGATCTAGTGTACTGACCTGAACCATGTTTTAATTAGAATGTTTTCGGGATGAAAATCGTCCGCTTACAATGCAGGCAAAGATACGCAAATCGACAAGAGAATCGGCGACGTAAATTCAAAAACAAATAAAAACAAAATATAAATTAAACATTAATAACCACTCTTTAAATCTCTTTTATTGATCGAAAAGCATCAGCACCACGACCAGCAGCTGCTGCGGCTGTACAAACATGCAGGTCGTGAATATGTATGAAGAAAACATGCATATTTATTTAAACTTGCATATTTATGTACGTAGTGTGTACAAAAGCGGAAAGAACGTATAAACAAGTTCTATGCCAGTGGCATTTCTTAATTACGTTCTTAAGAGGTACAATATGAAAATCTACTTGTCATACATAAGAGGGTCTTTGGTGTCAAAAACATTTAAGTCAATCAATGGGTCGAGTAGTTTTCTAGACGTGATTATGAAATTATGAAAATTAATTCTGCTGCAAATTAACATCCCGAGGACACCAACGAGTCACGACGCCTAGCGACTTTACGTTAAACGATGCCGGTCTATTACAGTTAATTTAATTTTTCTTAATTTAATTAACAAAATACCGTATTTTGAGCACACCTGAAGAAGTCTATTACTGTAAATATGTCTACAGTATGTTAATTGACATATTTACACGTACAAACCAGTGGCGGCTCTAGGATTTGGCAAGTGGGGGGCCGTTGAGGTGGCAACTTCTAATCATGGGGGCCAAACATTTGTTGTTTAATGTTTGTAGCATTAAGTATAGGGTCCCAACTGGGGGAACTGGGAGGGCAGGCACTCAATAGGGGGGCACTGGCCCCCCGGTGGAGCCGCCACTGCATGGTACAAACCCACGCACGCATACACGCACAAACACATATTATGTGCATTCGATAGAATATTAGCTGAAACCAGTTGACAGTTGACAGTTGCAACACATATCTCTTCCAACTCACACTTTTGGACACACTTTAGATCTACTTATCACGTCATCTTCTTCATCATTATCTCCAATCTCAGCAATTAGTCAAGTCTCTCCATCTGATCATTTTCCCATCTTCACCATTTTAAGTATCTGCTCACCAACTCCTCCACCTCGTGGCACCTACTCATTCCGCCGTCTCAACAAAATTGACATTGCCTTGTTCTGTGATAACATTAAGTCATATCTGACCTAATTACTAACACCCCTACTACCCTGTCATCACTGATCGATAAATACAATTCTGTGCTTTCTGGTCTTCTCAATAAACATGCTCCTATCATCACTAGACCTTTTCGTCTCATAACAGCAAACCCTGGTATAACTCTTTCATTCATGCTTTCAAGTCATTTCGCAGACGTCTTGATTATAAAACACTTATCTGACCTTTAAATCTTCGTTCCACCACCAACCGCTATCATAATCTCTCCTTTGCCAAAAAGAAGTTATTCTAACATCATTTCAACAAATAGCTCAAATTTAAGCTCTGGAAAACTGTAAATGATCTTTTCCATCGCAAAGACTCAAAACCTCTCCCTCAATCCATTTCCCTGTCAGAACTTGCTGAATCTTTTGCTAAGTTCTTCTCTGTAAAAATCTCCAAGATTCGCAGTGTCCTCAAGTCTTTCACTATTACTCAAACCACCTCTCCTCATTATCCTCCTCCCCCAACCTCCATGCAATTTATCCAGCTTCACTCCTACAACTGAAGAAGAGGTATCCAAACTTCTACTATCCTTGCCAAACAAACAATGTGATCTAGATCCCATACCTACCTCTTTACTCAAACAGTGTGCCACTGTGCTTAATTATAACTAGAATCATCAACCTCTCTCTTATCTCAGGCACTTTCCCATCCGCATTCAAAAACTCTTTTGTCACTCCTCTCCTAAAAAAGCCTGGTCTTGACAGAGAAGATCTCAATAACTATCGCCCCATTTCAAATCTTTCTCTTCTATCAAAACTTACTGAAAAATTGTGCTTTCCAGACTGAATGAACACCTTTCACGTAACTCACTATATAATGCTCATCAATCTGCCTACACTAAACATCACTCAACTGAAACTGTCCTCGCCTACATTTATGACAGACTCTTAACTGCAATTGGTCTTGTTGTTACTGGCCTTTGTCTCCTTGATGATCTCTCTGCAGCATTTGATACCATAGATCACAAAATTCTGCTCGAGCGACTCTCTCTGGTTTGGCATATCTGAAAAAGCTCACAACTGGTTTGCATCTTATCTCAAATCTCGGTCTTTTCAAGTGTCCTGTCTTGGCAAATTTCTCTTTCTCATATTATAGATTATGGAGTGCCTCAAGGATCTGTTCTGGCCTGTACTGTTCAGCCTTTACACCACACCACTTTCATCTCTAATTAATTCCCTCAAATTAAACCACCAACTCTATGCTGATGACACTCAGCTATTCCCTTCTCACCTCTTTCATTCAATGCTTCTATTATTGAGCTTGAATCTGCATTCTCGTCAATCTCTGCATGGATGTCATCTAATCTCCTCGAGCTCGCTCTCAACCCATCTAAGACAGAGTTTCTTTTAATCGGACTACCCCAACAACTCAAAAAAATTGACAATCCTAAACTAGTTTTGGCTCCTGACACCACAATAATCCCTGTTCCAACTGCTAGAAATCTCAGTTCAAATTTGACTCTTTTCTAAACTTCGAATCACAAATCTCCCAACTTTCAAAAAGCCTGCTTTATTCATATTCGTGACCTTCGTCGCCTACGTCCTTGTCTTGATATTAAGACTGCGTCCACAATTGCCACCTCTATAGTCCACTCCAAATTAGATTACTGTAACTCCCTCTACTATAACCTTCCCAAAGCCTCCATCAACAAATTGCAATCAATACAAAATGCTTTAGCTCGTGCTGTTACTATGTCACCTAAATTCTCCCATATTTCACCCATACTAAAAATCATTACATTGGCTTAAAATAACAGAACGTATCCAATATAAGATAATTTACACATAGCTCACTTCAGTCATCAAAACCTGTCTACCTTAGATCACTATTAACCCCTCAGCCTCCTCGACCCACACGTTCGTCATCTCATCTCACTCTGTCACGCCCGCTAAATCAGTCATCCCTGAAAATTTGCAACCGTGCCTTCTCATATGCTGCACCTGAACTCTGGAACTCGATCCCAGCTTCCTTCGCACACTTGGACACTTTAAAACAATAAAATCTGATTCCTCATTTCCTATAATTCCCGCACTATCTCCTCAAGTCTTCAGGTCTAAGCTTAAATCCTTCCTGTTTCTGAAATCATTTCCGCCATAGCTGTTACAATCTAGCCTCACTGCCCTTCGGATATTGACCATTGGGCTGATCCCACACCTTTCCTATAGCTATTTTAAGAGAGGCTGAGCGCCTAAGATGTTGTGCTGCTTCCAAGGCGCTATAGAAATCCAAAGATTTTACTTTACTTTACTTACTTTACATTTCTGCTGAGGCATCAGCTATTATATATTAATTATTATTATTATTATTATTATTATTATTATTATTATTATTATTATAGGCAGTTTAAAATTATTGTTCAAAGGGTGAAGCTTGTGGTGATGGTTGAAGCCAAAGTTCCTGGAGACTTTTATAGTAATGGTATATACCAACCTACGCGTCCGCGTAATAATATATTTGTAAACAAAGGCATCGATGGTCACGTGATCCAAGATGCCCGGCGAAGTGACGAACCACGGAGAGAAGCCCTTACACTACACGTAAGTTTGCCTTCGATCCTCCGTGATGGCGCTACATAAATTCGTCGCTACCGATGCCCGAGGATCGGTCGGTCTGGTCGGCCGTCGATCGACCGTCGTTTCCCTTCGCCCCGACGGGGAACGACGATGCGGGACCTACGGTCCCACTGGCTGCCCTGGTATTCAACTTCTATAGCAGCTGGAGTTCATCGTCGTCGCGGCACGGAGAGGGAGAGGCAGTTTTTCGAGTAGTCGTCGTCATCAGCGTCGTTATTTATTTACGGACAATGATCGAAATGTGTAAAGTGGACGTTTGTTTTCGTGTAGGGTTGAATTAAGCCTTGGTTCTGGGCCTTGGTACAAAGACCCAGGGGCCAGAGCGCAGTACGCCAGCATTTTGAGTTCGGAGTAGTTGGTTGACCGGGGGTGGGGGCTGTGCAACTTGAACTAATTTGCCAAGACAAGGGTGGAGTGGAGCTTAATTTGCTTTGCCCTTAATCATCGTCATCATCGTTAATAATTTCGTCATCATCGTTAATAATTGTCCTCTTGGCAGGGTGCGATTTGTGACCTGGAGCAGTGGGGGGATATGTCGAGCTTGGGGAATGTAGTTGTTGGGAAATGTAGCAGTGGGGATAAGTAGTGGTGGGTGATGTAGCAGTAGGGGATGCAGTTGGGCAGTGGGGGGGAAGATTCTCCCCTTCCCCTACAAATTGCGCCCTGCTCTTGGGTCGCGTTTCCTTTCGATAAGTCACAATTATCCGAGGCCATCCGGTGATTTTGTCTTTTCCTGCTGCTTTTCCTCTAGTAGTTTGAAAAAGTGTTTCATTTAACTCTGGACAGTAATTGCCAGTGGCCATTTAATGAGTTTTCAGATTGGTTTAATATTCTTTTTGTTGTAACGTCTCCACAGCTGTTTCCATTCACCAGTGAGGGAAATTATGACATCTAGGACCCTTATTCACCTCCAAAAACATGAGTTAGATTGTTTGTCACTACTTTTAATTTGAGTTTAGTAGATTTTTAAGATTCAGTAAATAAGGTTAATACTGTCAAACCCATTTTTTGTTAAGTTTGTCAGGTTCCATAAGACCAATACTGCATGTACTTCACTTACTCTTTTGTTGTTTTTTTAAACTTATTTTATTCATAGAATTATTCTTTAAAGTTTCTTTCAGATATTTTAACTGTTTTCATCTGTTATTTTATAAGATCTAAGTATCTATGGAAACAACAATATCAGAAAGACATGGATGATAAACTGATTAAAGAAATTAATTTAGCTGTGAATAATTTACCCATTGATTATTTGGTTTTATTGGCGACCATTGTTGGGTTGTTGGGAATGTGACCATTTTAAGTATTTACACAAGAGCTATGGTCATAAATATTTATTTACTGTGATATTTTTATCTTTATGTTGGCTTTTTCTTTTCAGGCAACTGCATTTGCATTCTGGTCAAAATGTGATAGAATGTTTCAAATTAATTATTGACTTAAGGCGATGTGACTAGACTCTGTGTAAATTTTAGAGATTATGATGATTCACTCAAGATTGCCTTGCAATATCCACTGATTATTCTAATGATCAGATTACCAAACCATCAACAATTGCCATCTTCTTTAAAATCATCTTTACATCACTTTCTTTGAGTGCATTTTAGAATAATTGAAATTGATTGTCATTTATTGAATGCATGAAAATGTGCTTGAGTGAAAGACCCACTAATTGTGTATGCAAGTTGTATGCTTTTGGGAATATGTTGACATATATGAATATTGAGTAGTGTACACTTACTGTGTGATAGCAGCGACGACAAAGTGCTGGAGTTAAACATGGTTCAACATGGTTAATAAAGTATACACGACCAATTTTTGATCATCTTTCTAGACATGACAGTCTTGTTAATTTTCAGGTACCTGAAGGACTTTCGCACCCAGCAGTGCCCTGACTTTTTGCAGCATAAATGTGCGCATCATCGCCCTTATGCTTGTTTCAACTGGCATTTCCTTAACCAAAAACGTCGTCGGCCAGCGAGGAAGAAAGATGGATCATTCAACTATAGCCCAGACATATACTGCTCTAAATATGATGAAACAACAGGGATTTGCCCTGATGGCGATGAGTGAGAATTCTTGCACATACGATATATTTATTATATATAATTATATATGTTTCAAATAATTACTCAAGCTTTTGTGAAAATTATATAATTTATCAGAATCGGTTAGAATCTGATTTGTTAAATGTTATAATAAAAGCAAATTTGAAACCAAGTTAGCTAGAGTTTTTGATCTAATGTGTCTGAAAAGAATTTTAAAACATTAGGGGGTGTGGTAAGACTTCATGCATGTCATTAGTTTTATTTATATTGTGATTTCTGCTTCCAAAAAGGTTTGTATCAGAGTTTACTATTTTGGAGATGCTTGCTTACTTCTGTAAGGTCCAAACAATAGATATATCAGTAATTTCTGCTCAGCACTGAACCAATCACTTTCAAGATTCATTTTGACCAATATTGCTTGTTCTTGATGTGAACAATTTTTTGATGTGCTTGAGCACATGCAGCCTTGCAACCACCAACTGCGTAACACTATTTCTGTAATGCTTGAATACCAACCTATTTCAAATTCAAGGTAATTGTAGGTGTAGCACTTCTGGGTGCTGGTCCTGAAACGTCACTTTATAAATGTTTTATTGTATTAAATAAGCCTATTCAGCCAACGGTATTTTTATACAAATGTCAGAAGAATTGCCTTAACCCTTTGACCGTTTGCCCCGAGGATACTCGTCCATTTTACATTACGTTGCAAATAAATGAACAGTAAAAGGGTTAATAATTGATCCACAGATGTCCGTTGCTACATCGCATTGCGGGAGACGTTGAAAGGCGCTATCACCTGAGATATTTCAAGACTTGTCCGTGCGTATACGAAACGGATTCTCGTGGACAGTGCGCGAAGAATGGTGCGCACTGCGCATTTGCTCATGGCATGGATGACCTGCGTCAGCCCATCTATGATTGCCACGACTTGGAGAGAATGTTGGACGGGGAGAAAGGGTCCGACGATGGTCCCGGAGACCTTCTGTCGTCAAGCCTCGAGAAAGACATGCTGTACAATGAGGATCCTGTTTGGAATGGTAAGTGTAAAGTAATGTAAGTGTTTGGTAATTTGGTTTTGCTGAGTCTTTGATGGACTGTGATGGTATGATGATCTGGGAGTTTATTGTGAATCTTGGTCCATAAAAAAGAATTGGAGAAAAAAATAATAGCAACAGAAAATAAATGGCTTAGAAGAATATACTAAGGATTGGATGCAAAGAACATATTATATAGCAAATGAAGAAGTTAGAGAAGTGTACTACAGCTAAGCGTCATTGAAGTAATCAGAAAGAGAAGAATGAAATGGACCGGACATGTACTCAGAATGGCAGAAATAAGAAACCCAAAACGAATTTTCAACTACAGACCAGAGGGGAACAGATCTAAAGGAAGACCGAAAGATGATGGGGATCAGATTGGAAGGGGATCTGAACATGACTGGACAGAATCTTGACAGAAAAACTGACGGGAGACACCGAATGACCTTGGAAGAAATAGCAAAGGACAGAGAACTTTGGAGAGTTGTCATAGAGAAGTCAATAGCTGGACACAGCTGGAGGACAAAGACCTGACCTGATGTTGATTTTCTTTGCCTTGTTTCTCATCAGTGCATTTTGTGGTTGAACGACTTGATTTGTTTTTTACCAGATCCAAACTACGTGCTAGCTCACTATAAGACCGAGATTTGCCGTAGGCCACACAGACTCTGCCGCCAGGGGTATGCTTGCCCCTCATTTCATAATTCAAGAGATAAACGTCGAAGCCCAAAGACCCATAAATACAGGTAGGTTGGCAGAACTAAAGTATTAAATTAAAGTTGAAACGTTGAATGTGCAATTAAAGTGTTAAATGTTCATGTGAAAATTTTTATTTTAACTTCTACTCTTATTCTCATATGACAAGCTTTCTAATTCTTGATAAATGTTTTATCTGTTTTATTTTGAGACTTCCTAAATATTGGAGTTAAAGAGGAGCATTTTAGCATGTAAAAGCAAGTGTGATCAGCGTGAAGAGTTATGCATATATATTTGTTAGTTCTGCTCGAATATTTTCACTGCACATAATTTTTGACATCAGTTAATGATGGCCTTTGAGAAAAATTAAACAAATTTTATAAACACGACAGATATTTAAAGAAAAACTAGCGGGTGGTGAAATTTTGATATCTCTTCGATTCAAGATCGAAAATCAAATTGTTGCTCTAATATTCGCTGATCTATGAAACAGTGATTGAATGGCTTCTGATGTAGATCAACTCCTTGTCCGAATGTCAAGCACGGCGATGAATGGGGCGATCCACCTCAGTGCGAGAATGGAGACAGTTGCTCCTACTGCCACACTAGAACCGAGCAGCAATTTCATCCAGAGGTTAAGGCTTAGTCTTAATTAGTAAATTAATATATATAATTGATAGACATGATGGAAGCATTGATGCATGCAGAAACATCGGATAAATTTATATTAGACTTATTTTTGCTATATTTATTTGATTAACAGATTGTGTTTGGTGAGGTCTGATATGTTTTTTGTAGATTTACAAAAGTACAAAGTGCAATGACATGATGCAGACTGGGTACTGTCCAAGAGGCCAGTTCTGTGCTTTTGCACACATTGAAAGTAAGTTAGTATGTTGCACTTATTTGATGCAACTACAGTCAGTTGCAATTATTAAGCTTCTGAAATGGCTTAATGGTTTTAAATGGTTGTCAGCAGTTGTTTATCTGCTAGTTTTGTGGAAGTTTTGTAGAAGATTACAGTTTATTTATTTTTGACCTGATAGATTTTGTGGTTATTGATTCTGGGATGCTGTGAGTGACATATAATTTTGAATATACTGAGATTAGAATTTCATTACTTTTAAAATATAAATGATTATAAAAATTATTTGGATTTGCCATTTGTCTTCTACTGCTGGTCATTTTTAGTGTGTTTTTTGCCGGAATAGTGTGTTTCGTATGTTGCGGTTTTTTAGAGGAACTTAATGCACAGTGGGATGTGTTTGCTGCAAGTGAAACGTCCTTGGCCGAGTTTGTCGAGAACGTTCTGCCGCATAATGAGCAGGGTTTGAACCCAAATGATCACAGAGACCTGACATTGGGAAAGTCTTTGGATGAAAAGGGAAAATCCAACGGTTGTAGAAAACTGTCAGCTGAGGCAGTAGCGGTTAGAAAATTACGTTGGATTTTATGACAAAATTTGTTTATTATGTTTTGCTCAAAATGAGTTTTTTCAAGATTTGTAATTTTATTAGTAGATTTGAGATGCCAGATTTTGTTCTATGTGTATATGGGTAGTTTTTTTTGGTATTTGAGTTCCAGGTTATAATTTGATTATTTGATCACTGAGTAAAGGTAGATTATGCCAAATGCATTGCTATTTTTATTTATTTTTTTATACAAGTTGATTTCTTGCCTGTCTTTTTGCCTTTATGAATCAGACAGAAGTTTATCTGCCTGATTTTTGAATAAATATAAGGATTTTGCACTTGCTTTTGATGTTTATCTATCATTTGCTCGAGTGTAGTCGTTGAGTAAGAGTGAAATGTGCTTTAGAACTGTGGTACCTCCATCTGGCATAGCAATAACTTATTGGGACTAGCAAATTTGCCGGAACCAATTGGAAAGCGCCGAACAGTTAGTCTGTCTGAAGGCACTCCGATCGGACAGTTCAAGTTTCATTCAACTGATAAGGATGAACGCCAGGTTTGCCAGAATTATTTCTTCTATAGAACAATTAAGTAGATAGAATTGCCAGGATAATGAGGTCAGCAAAGGTGAAGTGAGATTCATGGGCGCAGAGAATGTCAGAGAACTGAACAATTGGAACTTTAAGATTTTATGGCATTGGCTAAATTACGTTACGGCTGCTATACGCTGTCATGTAAAAGTTTTTGACTACTGGACACTACTGTGTTCTTTTAAATATTTCATAAATTTTTCTTGGACAGACATAATTATTTTGCTTTTAAATGACTTAAATAATTTAGAACACTAGAAAACAGTGACATAATTTGGAACGCTACAATACAGTTTTACGCAAACGTTTCTGCCGTGGTGAGATTTGACCCTGCACTTTATGACTTGCAGTCTAGTTTGTTAACCGTTGATTGCCATTTTCACATAAAGTTATTGAGTGCAAAAGCTATATTTACACAGTTTGCTAGTTTGATCAAAATTGTTGATTTTTTGCCGTTTCCTCTTATAGATAGCTCCGGCATAGTGCTTACACTTTATGCACTTTATCTTGAATGTGCTCAAAAACCTAGTTTAGCCTGAATATATGTTATGTAATTGCAGGCTTTGATGAAGCATGCTCAGTTGATGGAATCCAGGCTGACTATCGATACAAATGATTCGCTGTTGAGCGGACGATCAGGGCATCCACTTCTGAGCAATTTCATAGCAAATCATTCAGCCGGCTTTCCTGGAATCGGTTCCACCCCATCGACCCCTCTATCATCAAATATGTCACCGCACGCTACACCCTTTTATCCTGGAGAGGATACAGTCGAATCTGTTATAGGTAACTTTTTTTATACGAATAGTTAACCTTCAAAGTTTAATGTTCAGATTCGTACTGTTGTTATCGGTTGATCTTTCACTAAAATTATTCTGATTGATTTGTACATCAAAGCCCAAATTTGCCGGCATAATCTTTATAAAGAGACATTGTATAATATGTCTGGTCTGACTATTGTCTAGGCTTTTGAGATATTGTTTCTTGTCACAGTTTTTAAGTACCTTTATATTATAATTTCTTACTTCATTTTGACCATCGCATTTAAATTGTACAGCTTTGTCACCGCAGCAAGCAGCAGTTAAACATTGATGAAATCTCATGTGCTGCTTGCAGTGAATGCTCTTGAGGAAGATCTTGGACTTGCTGGTTTGAATCTGTCTGCATACGATAAAGATAACGAGGACTGTAATTCTGTCTGCAGTTCTCTCAGTGCTAGTTTTCCATCATTTGGTAAGCAGAGCGTTGCAAAGGACATACTGTATTGCTGAGATTTAATGTGATTTCATTGATTCTTTGGTTCTGTCTTTGCATAGAAAGTGGTTCTTGGCATCTTGTCAGCCAAAATGAAACCTGAAACTAGACCAGGCAGTGCAGACTTGTTTCCCCATGGGGAGTCGATATCAAGATACTGACCCCGGGAAACGAGTACTTGAGAGACAAGTCTTGAAATTTTGTTTTTGTTGTTGTAGAAATTCGTAATATTTGTAATGAATTTCTAGGTTCCTGTTTTGGTTCTCGTTCTGTGCCAATGTCCATCCCAGTAGCCACGGAATATTCACAGCTGGCCGGTACCTTTACTGGTGGTTTTGGTCAGTCGTTTGACATGACTTCGTTTGGTAGCAGCAGTTTTCCACTTGCATCTCTGTCATCAGCTCTCCAGTCGCAGCAGCAGACGAAACTCGACCAGCAGGGTCTTCTTAAGGCAAGAACCTCGTGATTTCACTGTTTCTTTTGAATTTCCATTATTCAGTTCTGTTAAAGTATTTCTCTGATTACCGATCTATAATCAGAAATGGTTAGCATTTGACTGTTTTGATTAAATGAAGCCTTATTCTGGATTTCTCGAATCTTTCAACGCATTGCCACATTTTCACTTGTGCAATCCACATCTGTCTACAGCATGACCCCTTAGATATTGCAGTAATGATATTAGAAATAATCAAATTTTTGGCTATGTTTTATTATTATTTATTCATACTTTTACAGTTTCTTTATCTGTAGGACAGTTGACAATACTTTAATGCCATGCAACATTCTCTAATCAATAGCTGCATAAAGGTAAATGTAAAGGGTTTCTCATGCCCGATTTCCAGTGTCAGGGCTGGCACTGATCTCCGATCTCTGTGGCATACAGTGACGCAGGTGACGTACGCCATTAATTTAGAGTAGGTTGCCAGCCAAGCATCTAGGCCTGCGCTTCACCTTGAAACTGAATGCTGCTCCTCATTTCTATTACCACTGCCATCTAGGGTCAACCTTAGGGGCTCCTAAAGGACTAGAACCTGTTCTGTCAGGATGCCTGTTTAGCATGTGTCCACCTGTGCCATCTTCCCAACCCAAATAGCTGCATAAGATGTTTTTAAAATCTTGCCAGATTGCATAAAATGTTTACCAATGTGCGTTTAGAATCCATGTGGTAGTCTTTTTGGAGAAATTGGTTCGGGCAGTTATCCAGGTTATGGGGGCAGTTCGTCGACGCTGGTTGGGGCCTCGGGCTCCCAGTTCAAGCTTGGGAGCGGCGGGCAGATGGGGCAAGGAGATGCACTGCGTCTGAGAGAGGAACTCGCCACGAGTCAACTGAAGCTAGCAAAGTGGGAAGAGGGAATACAACAGGCAAGAATGGTAAGAATACCTGTTGGTAGCATTTGACAAATGCATTCTGTTTGGTAACATTTGCCATTATTAAAATTTTCTGAAACTAGAAACAGAGTCAGCAGTAGACTTGATTATTGCAATTCCCGTTACAATGGCATGGCAAAATCTAATATGCAATTTAAGCTTCAAGGGATTCCGAATTCTATTGCCCGGGCCAATACAGAAACTCGTAAGCATGATAATATGAAACCTGTTCTTTAAAAGTTACACTGGCTGCCAATTAGAGAATTCTGTTCAAAACTGGTCTCCTGGTTTTTAAATTGCTGTAGTCTGGCTAACCTCAACATTTAAAATCTATGTTAAACCATCCGAAACATTATCATTCAACAAGGTTTGCTGATTCATTGTTAAATAAATGTACCTAGAACCAACACTGAAATTGGTAAGAGAGCTTTTTCTATTTCTGGACCAAAAATCTGGAACTCTCACCCTCTGGTTGTCAGATCTTCCAATAAACTGAGTATTTTCAGATCTTTTCTTAAAATACATCTCTTCCAATTAGCATTTACTCCATAGTCTGTCTTGCTGTTTCACACTGACTGATCTCTGGAATGACCTGGTCTTTTGTGGATGGATTTAAAGTACCATTGATGATACCCATGATTATAAATGGTATTAGAAATGGTATAATAGATATGCATAATAATAATAATAATAATAATAATAATAATTATTATTATTATTATTATGTTAGTATTAGTATTAGTATTATTATTTGCATGTAATCTTGACAGTTATTTTTAATAAATTTGGATGTTGGGCAGTTTATTCCTGAAGTTTTTAGTCTTTTATGATGAAACAAACCAAGGCAGACTAGTATTCATTGTTCTGGGCAGTCTTCAGACTGATTCATTTCAATCAAATAATTGGATAATTTATTGTATATTACATTAATAATATTGTTATTATTTTTGTTGTTGTCATTATTGTTATTGCTCTTGTACTGTGTGGCATTTGTTGATTTGATAGGCATGTGAGGCATGGAGAAAAGAAATGGAAGAATCAAACAACAAAGCCAGAAAGGCGGAGGAAGAGCGGTTACAAGTTGTAAGACAACGGGATGAGGTACTTTCGTTAACCTGTTATGTAGTAGTTCTGATGAAAACAGACTAACATTGATTTGATCGTAAATTATTCATTTATTGTCCAAAGGAAAATAAATGTATAGTTGATAAAAGGCATTTACTGAAGATTGTCAAATTCCTAGCTTTAGTGCTTTCTATTTTAACTAAACAACCAGATACTTTGTAACTACTTGCAATGTAACCGAGTTTGCTCGGTTCTGGCATTTTAAGGGTTAAAGAATGAATTTTGTTTAAAATATGTTTGCTTTTTCTTCTTTTTTTTTTCTTGATTGCTAGATTACAGGTATTATCTGATCAGTTTTTTTCAATTCAGACAACTGTGGAAGTGAGAAATTATTGATATTTCAACTAGATTAATCTTGGATGTTTAGATAAACCCAGTGATGCTTTTAACAGAGGTATGCGATGTGTGGCGTATCGCATAGTTCTTCTTTTATATAGGCATTGGCTTTGGCAGCTGCCCTGAAGCAGGAATTGGACATGCTAAAGCGAGGGCCACCACTCGTGCATTGTCTTCAAAGTGCCGGCGATGTTGACTGCCTCTCTGGGCAGGTTCTGCAGTCACTTCAAGCACAGCTCCATCACGACCTGGAAACAGTGGAGCAGGTCTGTTAACCCTTTGAACTCGATATACTGCTGTGGCGGGATTGCCAGAAAATCGTAATTCCCCGATTTCCCACAATAGTTGGATGAGCATATAAACTTATATCCCTGGGACACCACAATAGCTGTATATGCTGACTTACCCTAGAAGGGGACTTTTACAAAGATTTTGGAATGCTATGCTTAGCCTTGGCATGTCTGCATGACTTGGCCTTGAGTGCCTTTGCATTCAGAATTACAATCATTGCTGGTCGGATTGTTGCATTAAGAAGGAATTTAGGCATTAAAGTGTTTCAAACATTGAATGACTAATTGATTTAACATAAAGAATTAATGTTAAGTAATTTTTGAATATTTATGTTTTTGGGTCAGGGTTCTAGGGTTATCGGTTTTTACAGACAAGCTGACAGGGTTCAAACATTTGGTTAAACTAGGCTTACTCAATTCTTCTCATTGTTGTGTGTTATATTTGAATTTTTAGAATAATTCTTTTAATTCTCTTCATTTATATTTAATTGAAATTTGCAAATTTACTTTTAAAAAATTATTTTTCTTAAATATGAATGAAAAGTTCACTGATTAGTTAGATATGTATGCGTGTGTGTGTGTCGTGTCAGTTTCATTATCACTTCTTATTTAGAGACTGAACTCTCTGCACTGTGTCGTGTGCGAAAAGCCGAATTCCAGCCTTGTGGAACTGAAGTGCAGCCACTCCATGTGCTGTGTTTGCATGGCGAAGACAAAGAAATGCCCGCTGTGTCAGGCCGACGTTTCACGAGCAGCGGATATCGCCGGATCGGTGTAATCCAGATGATGTTAGGGGTTTTATCTAATTGACAAAAGTAGTTTCTAATCGCTTGTATTATTTACTTTTCGCGCACTGACGTGTTTTTCAGACGCATTTAATTTGCTAAACGTCTAATTCGTACGTAGCGGAGTTGTGTATCATTGCCGTTGACTTCTTCTTAAGTGTGGTTAAGCTTTTCAAAAATCGAATCGAGTTTCTGCAATACGTGAATTTTGCAAATGGTGCACTAGCTTTTAAAAATGAATTGTTTATGTGAATTTGATTAGCGTGCAACAAATCAATGAAAGGCTGAAAACTGTTATGTACACTTTTTTTGTAAATTTAGATTCGAATCTGTATTAGATAATTGTTTGCTGAGTGTACTGCCATTTTAGTTTAGTTATATGAAAGAAGAATATGTTTTCCTTAATTTTGGAATTCTGCTGCCTAAGTTTTTGAGAGTAAAAATTTATGGACAATTTTTGCTTTTGTTACGCGTTTGTGTGTATTGCAATTAATAGGAGATGTTCCGTTTGACGTAGCCAAACAGAATACTGTACTGACCTTTTTATAATTGAAATTCTGCCAGGTAGATTTTTAGTTAAATATTAAAGCTTTTACTATTGAGGTTAAACCTGCAAATTGATTTTTGAAAAATATTTGATTTACAGTATTTTAGTCATTCAACGTACTTTTCATGCATTTCATAGTCGTAGATAATGATGCAGTTATGCATCGTACAGTTATGCTTTTCTGCCTGTGAAAATTTGGACAATTTTTGATTTGTCATCTCTTATGAACATTAGTTATTCACACTGCAGTTAGAATTGAAATTTTGTCAAGAATTTAGCAGATTATAATTTACCGTGAACAGACCATCCTAACCCATATGTACTCGGGGATTTTAATTAAATGGCATAATTTTATTTCAATTCTTTATGGACACTTACTTAGATATTGGGAAATGTGTTGCAATAATCATGAGTGATTTGCTCAGACTTTGCATAATATTAATTATGATTAGGTTAGTAATATTAATATAATATTATACTATTATATAGTCTTTAAATACAACCGCAATACTTAAATGTTAAGTGCAGCATATTAATTTTGCTTTCAAAGCGGTCTTACATATACGTTCTGTAGATGTTACTGGATAGGTTTGTTGACATTTAAAACCTTTATCATAATTACGTTAATTAACCCCTTAACTGGGTGCCCCGAGTAACGCTCGTCCATTTTACATTGAGTTACAAATAGTTGCCCAGTTAAGGGGTTAATGCCTGTGAGTATTTAGATCTTTGTAATTCAGCTGCCCTTTGCTATACTTGTAGCACTTATATGTCGTGTGTGTGTGTGTGTGTGTGTGTGTGTGCTTATGTGTTGAAGAACAAACTGCGTATATCTCATTTGTTGACAGTCGTTTCTGCGCTAATTATGCTGTGGTCAGATTTGATGTCACTGAATTGTGCTTAATCGGTCTCTGTAGTGTCTTGTAGCCTCTTTATGAGCTAGTTCTTTCCTTTAGTAAGATATCATGAGCATTTGCAGTATTAAATTAACTTATCATTATTAGTCATTGATAATTTGATATTCCACAAATTTTTACGCACCTATTCTGTAGTTTGTTTATATTGGCACCCTTGCATATAGCCCTTATAATTCATTTCCTCTGTGTTTTATCTCTGTTTATATGGGGACATGTTTCATTCAGGAAATGTATGTCTTTCACTATACCCAGTACACTGTTATGAAGACACAGAGAACCCAATCTAAGCTTAAACTTCTATAGTGCCACTTCATAAATGCATTGAAATATCAGCTGGTGGGACTCCAAACCACAATTGCACAACATCCAAGTCAAATCTACGATATCACCCTGGACAACCAGACGATGGCGTGTGGCGGATAAGCCAGACGAAAAGGTTGGGGGTTTTAAACTTGTAATAAGAATATTTATTCTTGAATTGCGTGCTTAAACCTCTTCTAAAAGCACTCCTTATAAACAAAGGTTTTTAGGATTGTTGTAATAAGATTGTCACCATTTAAGAAAGAAGTTCTTTTTTTCTTGTAAGTGTTATAAGTAACCAATGAATGCTAGCTAGCATCATGGTTCTCAAGAAATGGCATGACCATAAATTAATGAAGTGCCAATAAATAACAATAAGCCTACCATGCAATGTTTGATATGCCCGAAGGGTTGGGGTGGGGAGGTCTTAACCCCACACTGGTCAAGGATGGCACCACTGGCGACGTTCAGAATTTGGGGTTGAGCCTCTGCTTTAGGTTGAAAATTTTGAGGAGGGAATAGCAGTAGTTAAAACTACTGCAGCTCAGTGGCGTCATTTCACACTTTTCTTGGAGGGGGGCGAGAAATTTTGTAAAATTTTTCGACTTCGAGTTTCGAAAAAAGTTGATGACCTTTTTTTGCTCGTCAGTCCTTTTTTACGATATTAATTACTCTTACCGTTCCCCAAAATGTTGACGACCTTTTTTTTTGCTTGTCAACCCTTTTTACCTTTTTAACGATTAGTTACTTCAGGTAACTCTCGGCATCAAGCACTCCTTTAGAGCTTTAGGGGCTGTTGACCTTATTTTTGCCCCCCCCCAAACGCAAATGACGTCCCTGTTTTTGTTTTTTGTTGCACATTAATACATTATAAATTAATATTTTAATTTCCTTGGGGGGCCTCAGCCCCCCCCCCAATGACGCCTCTGCTGCAGCTTTTAAAATATTCATCCACTTGTACTAAAGTATGTTTCATGGCCGATTTTTTTGGCACTGCGTGTTCTTGTGCTGGCCGTGTGTGTGGACTGTCTGTCGTTGATTATTAGGCTATCTCTAGGCATTAAAAGAGGTGCTATAAAAATACATAATAATGATTAATTACTATTGTGTTACAAACATTGTATTGATTCTTTAGATTTTTGTTTGTGAAAACACTTTGGCGTTTTATCTTTGCAAAATAAATATTCAATGCGCCTAATGCATTTGCAACTCTCTCTCTCTCTCTCTCTCTCTCTCTCTCTCTCTCTCTCTCTCTCTCTCTCTCTTTCTCAGTGGCGTAACTAGGGACGGGGGGGCACTTTGTTGACAGCGCCCCGGGCGGGGGCGAAGAGGGGTCTAAGCTAGGGTTAGGTTAGGGTTAACCCTAACTTAAACTTAACCCTAACCCTAGAAATGATGTGCTGAGGACCTTTTTTGCTCGTCAGGGTTAAAAAGGTGGAGGCGATAACGTTTTTTTTGCTCGAAACTCTGGGGCCCCCATGTCAAAGATGCCCCCGGGCCCCCAAAAGTCACGCTACGCCACTCTCTCTCTCTCTCTCTCTCTCTCTCTCTCTCTCTCTCTCTCTCTCTCTCTCTCTTCTCTCTCTGTGAAGATGCCTCTCATTTGATATTGTGTCCTTGGAAGGACGCATGAAACCTTTTTGTGTACCAGAAATAGAGTTGTTGGACAAATTGATCTTTTAGACAAATTAATGTGAATTATTCAGTCTCCAAACCAGGCTCATCTTCCCGAATGCGTACAGTGGTTGCTGGGGGCTGGGAAGGGGGTTCGGTTCCTCGGGTTTTTTGAATCCTTGCCAGTCGGTTTTGAGCTTCTCACAGAGACCAGTAGCGCATCCTGACCAATGATATTATTATTTATTAATGATCCAAACACGGGATGGTGGCGGCGATGTGATGATGATGATAATGATGATGGCTATTTTTAGGGACTATTATTCATTGACGTAGCCAAGGGGGCCGTCCCCACCATATTCCGGCTGGCACCGGTCTTGGGATTTTCGCCAAACCGTTGAGAATTTGTTAGGAGAGGGCATAGGGACCCGCACATTAGGGCAAGGGGGCACTTACCCTCTGGAAAATTCAAATACCAGTATTTCACATTGAAATTTGAAAACTTTGCTAAAATATTAACCATGACCATTGTTTTAAATGTGTTTTGTCCCCTCCTGAAAAATTTCTCCCATATGGGAGGGTTGGTAACATGATTTAAGAGAAAACGTTAATGTGCGAATGATGACCCTTTTTGGTCGAGACAAAAAATGCTTCACTGGCATAGGTCTATATCTAGCAAATTTGCACGTGTATTTAATAACCCTTATACTATCCAAAACAGTATATGATTGTATGCTACACATTGTCCAAAAATTTTGCATAGGTCTACCGATTGCCTATCATCACGTTAACAGAATACATTTTAAAAATAGTTCGTATCTCAGCCAGGGGCGTAGCCAGGAATTTGATTTGAGAGTATAATGTGATTTGGGGGATATAAATCTTAAAATTTTTGAAAATCTTTAAAACGCATTAAAAATGTTAAGGTCGTCTTGATTTTGAGGGTATTTATACCGATATACCCCCCCCCTCCCGTCGCTACACCCCTGATCTCAGCGCTGATTTAGGCCTATATTCGGATAATGATGATACTTTTTCGAAAAATCTTTTAAACAAAATGCTATGTTCTCGGTGAATAGACTAGCCTTTAGTGGTCGATGGCTTTTACTGTAGGCCTAAGTGATTAGTCTATCGATGTTTCTCTGCGTCCATAGTGTTTTGCTTTTCGAGAGCTCTCGAAACATGTCCGATCGGATCGACCGATCGATAATTTGAATTGAATGGCTTTTTGCGGACGAACGCAACAGAAAATTCGTTTTAATTTAGATCAAAGAAAAAATAATTAATCATCATCATCATCACCACCAGCAGCAGCAGCGACGGCCGGAATGACTAGTAGGCCTACTCTATCGAAATCTCACAGCCTATCTGCGCACAATTCGTGTGGAGAAGTCGTCTTCCTTCGCCAAGCAGACGATGAGGTTGAATTGCTGATTCCAAGTAAATCAATTGATCAAAATAACTAGGGGCAGGGGTACCCCTAGGGGTAGGGGTAAGGGTACCTCTAGGGGTAAGGTCTAGGCCTACACATACTGCATTCCAGGCATCTGATCATGATTCGGCAATGTTCTTTCAGCCGTTCTATTAGTTTGAGGAGTTTAGCCCCTCGATCGATTGATCGAGGCTGAACCCAGTGGTAGCCCACGCCTATTTATTTTGTGTTTCGCATTACGACATCCCACTTTCGTCAACGACAGCAGTTATTTATTGTTTAATTTAATATTCAAACAGCTTATTATAATAGGCCTAACTACTGGCTCCATCCGCGCTCCCGCAAAACTTGCAATTGCACATCAACTGATACTCACTCACTCACTCACTCACTCACTCACTCACTCAGCCACATATGCTGGCAACAAACATTCATGGAGGGCGCCACAAGCCAAATATTGGGTGGGCCAACATGGCCTGATTGAAATTGGACAATGCAAGGACTAGTGCTACAGTAGGCTATAGATATGCAAAAATTCACAAGAGTGATGAAACGAATTAAACCCACATATTCTTGTGTCCCCATCTTTGCTGTGTCAAACCATACTAGAATTGTCAATATATTCTGTCTCAATTTTTTTCTAGAGCTTTCGAAATGCCACGAAAAATGAATAATGAGGCATTTGAAACGACACTATACAAAGTCTTTCAGAAATCTATTCTCTGTCAAATGTCTAAAAAATCAATCGAGAGATAAGATGGCGCTTAAGAGAGCTGGTTTCTTCTATTACAGGTTTTATAGACCACAAAAATAGTATAAAACTGATACCCTGTTTGAAATTGAACAGGGCAAAGACTAGTGCTACAGTAGGCTATAGATATGCAAAAATTCAGAAGAGTGATGAAACGAATTAAAACCACATATTCTTGTGTCCCCATCTTTGCTGTGTCAAACCGTACTAGAATTGTCAATATATTCTGTTCCATTTTTTTCTAGAGCTTTCGAAATGCCACGAAAAATAATGAGGCATTTGAAACGACACTATACAAAGTCTTTCATAAATCTATTTATTCTCTGTCAAATTTCTAAAAAATCAATCGAGAGATAAGATGGCATTTAAGAGAGCTGGTTTCTTCTATTACAGGTTTTATAGACCACAAAAATATTATAAAATTGATACCCTGTTTGAAATTGGACAATGCTAGTGCTACAGCAGGCTATAGATATGCAATAATTCAGAAGAGTGATGAAACGAATTAAAACCATGGAGGGCGCCACAAGCCAAATATTGGGTGGGCCAACATGGCCAATATTTCAGAGTCAAGACAGCGTAGCGAGAAATTCTTGCCGTTACGACCAATGGATCATTGAAAAAACACAGTTTCATGGTTAATAACTATTTTAATTTTGAAAAGTTGTAATTGAGTAATTTGGATGATCTGGTGTTCTGGATTACTTGCTATAAACGAACGATGAAATAGCAGATTCTGTATTAAGTTACTGATGTCGGAACGTTAAACCTAAACGTAACAGTATTTAATGAGGTTTGGGTCGACGTCGTCTGGGCAAGGAAGGTGCCTCTTCGCTTTCAGTTTCATGGTTATATAAATATAATAATTTTGAATGGTCTTCCACATCTGTGATATCTCAGTTATATATGGAAATATTATGCCAATATATTTGGGGATTTGGGGTTATTAGTTCCACAAAACAGTGTAATTTGCCAATTGAAATTTGGTAGGCCAAACACATTGTGGCCCATTGGGCCTAAATATTGGGTGGGCCATGGCCAGGTGGCCCACCCTGTTGCGCCCCCCATGCAAGCATTCGCACGCACACACATAGATACACACACACACACACACACTGTTTTAACAGTGGGTCAGTGCCATCTGCAATCATCGCGATGACAACCATAATTTAACAGACGGAACACTCGTTAGAAGACAAGGACTCCTTCTCCCCCCTATACTCCAACGAGTCCCCGCCTCGGCCAAAGGCCCAAAGCACGCTCACAACGATGGTCCCGTAGGTACGTTCGCCGGTCACATGCAAACGCACTCTGCTGCTGCTGCTGCTGCTGCTGCTGCTGCTGTAGCTGCTGTGGCTGTTATTGGGTGTCTATATTTGTGCTGGTCGTTCGGCGATTGAGCGCTTTGTCGGCCGAAGAATCGCTTCGTTCCGTTGTTGCGCTCTGTTGCTGTCCATGGCCGCAGCGAAGGCGTCTGCCTCTCTCTCTCTCTCTCTCTCTCTCTCTCTCTCTCTCTCTCTCTCTCTCTCTCTCTCTCTCTCTCTCTCTCTCCCGCCCCACCCTCGCCGCCGTCCATGCGTGCTATCGATCGTCCTGATGGAAGCTCCGCCGGGCGATGGAACGAACGCCGCGAGTCCAGGGCGATACGGCAGATGCTTGGGTGCCCATCTTCCTCCTCCTCCTCCTCGTCGTCGTCGCCGTCGCTAGGGCCGCCTCCGCCGCCGCCGCCGCCGCCGCCGCCGTCGGGCCGACCGGTGCCCTCGTGCAGCGGCGCGAAGAAGACGAGACTTCGCGACGGCAGAGGGGATGCTGCAGCAGCAGCAGCAGCAGCAGCCGTGGCCAAACGACGGAGAGACAGTCGCCGCTCGGCTCCAAGCGACGAGTCTGCCGACGACACACCACACACACAAACACACACACACACAAACACACACACACACACACACACATACACTGCAGCGTCGTCGTTGGTTGTACGTTGTGTCGATACATAGTTGGAAAGATTTAATACGCTGACGACGTACGCACTGCTGCTGCTGCTGCTGCTGCTGCTGCTGCTGCTGCTGCTGCTGCTATGTAGATGCTGCTCTGTGCTGTACACAACGGCGGCACCGTGGGACTGCTGCTGCTGCTGCTGCTGCTGCTGCTGCTGCAGAGGGGCGCTCGTTGCACTGAAGGTGGTCGCAAGTTCGATTTCAGTTCCCCCGTACAATTTCAATGCGTTGTTTTAATATAAAGAAAACTCTGCTGACAAAGCAGGACGCATCGGAGAGAGCCTTTCTCTCTTTCTCACTCGCCACGTCTTCATGACGCCTGTCCTCCGTAATGCAGGTCTTCGGAGGATAGAAGGATCGTGTGCCTACATATAGCCTACAGAACAGATCGCTTCTCCATCATAATGCGCGTACAGATAAGAGAAGTTCCGACATCTGCCCACAGCACATTCAACCATCAATATTGACTAACTGGGAAGTCGAAGCATTAAATTTGCCGACTGCCGCTAAACCTGGCTAAAGAGTTGTTTTCGTTGTTACTAACGCCGAAATAACTTCGGAGGAGGTAAGATGGCAACTCCGGTCACTTAAACACAGATTGAATTAACGGAAAGTATAGCCTTATCGAAGTAGGGGCCTACGTGAAACGCTCTTATTAGACCAGGGGCGTCAAGACTTTTTGGGCGGCGGGCCAAATGACATGTTTTCCATGTCCTCGCGGGCCAAATGCATAAAGTGCCCCCTATTGACTGCCTTCCCCCTCCAGTGGCCCTCCAGTTGGGACCCTATACTTAATGCTACATACATTAAACAACAAATGGTTGGCCCCATGATTAGAAGTTGCCCCCAACGGCCCCCCACTTGCCAAATCCTAGAACCGCCACTGAGTTTATGTGCCTAGAAATAAACAGCTACTACGATGCCGGCTTTTGAAGGCGTTATATAAATTCGCGAGATTTTACTTACCTATGTACTTGTCTTGCTACATTCATTAGTAGAGTTGATCAATAGGCCTAGTTGCCTATTTAATGAATAAAGCCGATACATTCAGCATATCGTAGACCAGTTGACGATCTAGTCTGATTAATCGTATTGTCAATGGTCTTAATCGATTTGTACATTAGAAGTCCCAGCCAGGGCCGGATTAACCACGTTGCATATGTTTCAATTGAAACTTCCCTAGTAGCGTAGCCAGGATTTCCGGAGGGGGAGGGGTTGGTTTCGATCGTGACGAAACTTACCAAATTTTTTCTTATTCTTTCTTTTTTAAGAGCTGACGAGCAAAAAGGTCGTCACCTTCATATTTGTCTAATTTGTTCTATTTTCTAAAGTACTTAGAAATTTTTTCAATTGGCAGCCAGCCAAGGGGGTTTGACCTCCAAAATCGCGTCCGAAAATGAAAAATGTTTGGAAAAGCATGTAAAAAATTTCGTCGGCAGCCAAGGGGGGTTTTAACCCCCAAACCCCCGTGGCTGCGCCACTGAACTACTACTACTACTACTACTACTACTACTACTACTACTACTACTACTACTACTACTACTACTACTACTACTACTACTACTACTACTACTACTACTACTACTACTACTACTACTAGTAGTACTACTACTACTACTACTACTACTACTGCTACTACTACTACTACTCATACAAGTAGCAATGCTACTACTATTGCCAGTACTGGCAGAGTTTAATGCTGCTGACTAGGGGCGAATTGGTCAATTTGTTAACTTCCCCGATGTGTCCTATTACAGTAAACACATTATGGGCCATCATACTGTGCGCGAAAGTAATGGTAAAAGTTCATCGATTAAGTCTACGGTCGCCGATGTGGGTAGCCCAGCTGGGGTGTGGTGGGCCCTCTTCTCTCCGTAGCGTCCCTCTGTCTACACAGCGTCACCTTTCTTCACGTTACGCATATTGCCCTATTCATTTGTCGGCATCTGATATTTTAGTCGCTATTATAATAATGTAATGTAATGTAGTACAAGAATTGAATAGCACCTCTTCTAGTTTTACTCAGAGACGTAACTATCGTGTGCTCTTTAATTAACCTAAGAACCTGATGCATTCGATATATTTCAATCGGTATACGCCACTTCCTGGCCCATTGTAGCTAATATTGCCACTACTACCATTACAGATACTCCTCATCCTCCTTCTCCTCCTCCTCCTCCTCCTCCTACTACTACTACTACTACTACTACCACTACTACACTACAACAACTACTACATACTACTACTGCTGCTACTAGTACTGCTACTACTACTACTACTACTACCACTACTTAAGCTACTACCATTACTACTACTGCTATTATTAAGCCTACTACTACATGTACTATTACCATTGTTATTTTTTTATAACGTTTGTAGCCATCTGGCGTCTATCTGGTTGAAACACAGAATAGAGAATCGAGCGTTGCTGAAGCGAGTCTCCATGACGGCGTGTCGTGGTGTCCGATTGACCGCCGTCATGACGGTTCGCGTCCTGCCAGCGGCGGCTGAGCGACGATCGGCGTTATCATCGGCGATCGGACCCACCAGTCGCCGTCGTCGTCGGCGGCGGCAGGGGAACTGATCCGGCGGCAGAGGGGATGTCGGACGCCGAGAACCGAGTCATCCTGAACGTCGGCGGAATCCGTCACGAAGCGTACAAGGCAACGCTGAAGAAGATCCCGGCGACGCGGCTGTCCCGCCTCACCGAAGCGCTGGCCAACTACGACCCCGTCCTGAACGAGTACTTCTTCGACCGCCACCCGGGCGTCTTCGCCCAGATACTCAACTACTACCGGACGGGCAAGCTGCACTATCCGTCCGACGTCTGCGGCCCGCTGTTCGAAGAGGAACTGGAATTCTGGGGCCTCGACGCCAACCAGGTGGAACCGTGCTGCTGGATGACCTACACCACCCACCGCGACACCCAGGAGACGCTCCAGATCCTGGACCAACTCGATCTCGACACCGACAAGCCGACGGAAGAGGACATCATGAAGAGATTCGGACTCGAGGACAGTTTTCGAAACGGAGAGTTGAACTGTTGGCAGCGCACAAAGCCGAGAATCTGGGCCCTGTTTGAAGAACCTTACTCCTCTACCACGGCCAAAGTACGTAACCGCATTCTGCAGATGGGCCTATAGTTATACTGCATGCAATGGCAGAATTTACGTATTATTGCAAAATTAAAAGTTCTACAATGACTTAAACACAACGGCGTAATAGTGTGACAGAAGTAAGTAAGTAAGTAAACACGAAATTTCTATAGCGCTGCCCGAAAGCTTGGCGCAGTGCACCAGCTTATTCACGATCGCTCAATCTAGGTAAATCCATATAGTCCGTAGTCCGTGGTGGTCGAGGTTGTAGACGTAGAACACTGAATTTCGCAGTCGAGGCATCGAATACATAAATGCTTTATATCTGTGCATATGGCTAGTAATTTGTTGAGACCTCTATAGGCCTATTTATAAAATGCTGTCTTTCCAGATAGATTAAAAATCGCCTCTCATCTGCCCCTGACGCTGTCTTATTCTATATGATCTATTAATCATTCATCGCGATCGTGACTGCAGCGTACCGATGTACATCATGATAATCACCTTCCATGTGATGGATTTCCAAACGAAGCCCATGCAGGTCATGCAGACCGATTGGTACGATTCGAAAACAAGAGGTGTAGTCGTAAGATGCCTCGACTGTGAAATTATATATATATATATATATATATGCCTATATATATAAATATATATATATATATATATATATATATATATATATATATATATATATATATATATATATATATATATATTGGGGGTATACAGTATACCAATATACCACCACCATCGCTACGCCCCTGTCAGGTATACACTTTCTGAATCCATTTTAACTCGGTTTGCTATCGTCTTGATATCAAGTCGTCCTGACAATTGATCGACCGATTGATTGATTGATTGACTGAGCTTTCGATGGATGATTGTCTGGTGGATTGATCGATTGATTTTTTCCTCTGCATGCAGATGGTTGCCATCATGTCTGTTTTCTTCATCACCGTTTCCATACTGACCTTCTGTCTCAAGACCCATCCGAATCTTCGCGTTCCTCTCATACGCAACGTTTCCCTGTCGAAGGGCGACTCGGCGGCGAACGGAACCCTCTGGATGCTGGAGAAGAGACGAACCGAACCCCATGACGTCTTCTTCTACATCGAATGCGCCTGCAACGCCTGGTTCACGTTCGAACTGGTTGTGCGATTCGTCGTCAGTCCGAGCAAGCTGGTCTTCATGAGGGCCCCGGTCAACACGATCGACTTCGTGGCGACGCTGTCCTTCTACCTGGACTTTCTCATGACGCGGCTGAAGAAGGAAAACGACGTCCTGGAGTTCTTCAGCATCATCCGCATCATGCGACTGTTCAAGCTCACCCGACACTCGCCCGGACTCAAGATACTCATCCATACGTTCCTCGCCAGCGCCCACGAACTGATGCTGTTGATCTTCTTCCTCGTCATCGGGATCGTCATCTTCGCCTCGTTGGTCTTCTACGCCGAGCGGATCCAGTACAATCCGAACAACGACTTCACGTCGATCCCGGTCGGGTTGTGGTGGGCGATCGTCACCATGACGACGGTGGGGTACGGCGACATGACCCCGAAGACGTACGTCGGGATGTTCGTCGGGTCGCTGTGCGCCCTCACCGGGGTCCTGACCATCGCCCTTCCCGTGCCGGTCATCGTCAGCAACTTCGCCCTCTTCTACTCGCACACGCAGGCGAGGGCGAAGCTGCCGAAGAAGCGCCGACGGGTGCTGCCCGTCGAGGCCGTTCGACCGAAAGGCCCCGGGATGGCGGGAGGAGGAGGAGGAGGAGGAGGAGGAGGGGCACTGCGCTCGGCGGCGGCGGCGGCGAGGCCCCCACCCGAAGGGGCAATGCCATCAAGCGAGACCAAGCTGCTGACCTGGCGCCAAACTGCAAAAATACTCGCCTCGGTGAGTAATATAAGGCTAAATGTCCTTGGAAAAATATGTTCCTGGGAAAAATATGTTCTGGGAAAAATATGTCCTTGGAAAAATATGTCCTTGGAAAAATATGTTCCTGGCAAAAATATGTCCTTGGAAAAATATGTCATTGGAAAAATATGTTCCTGGCAAAAATATGTCCTTGGAAAAATATGCCCTTGGAAAAATATATCGAATATTCATTCGCTATTTAGCCGTCTATTAATAGTATACTCTTCTTCTTCTAGCGAATGCCTTTCTTTCTCAGCCATTCAACGGCATCAGGTTGAGCCTGATGCAGGGTCTCGAGTCCTCCTTCGAATCTGGTGAGGTGGCAGTCATTGACTATGTGGTTCATAGTCTGTCTGATGCCGCAAGGGCAATTCGGGTCATCTCTGGCTCCCCAACGGTGAAGCATAGCGGCGCATCGGCCATGGCCTGTTCGATAGCGATTGAGGTGGACCCAATCATAGCGCACTAGGTCAAAGCCGGGTTGGCGCTTGCAGGGGTCTGTGATGAGGTGTTTGTTCTGACCTCAGCAGACTGCCAACTCTGCTTCCATGAGTCCGGAACAGAGAAGTGCAGTATAGGCGCAGGAAACCAGATTGGATGACGAGACGTCAGACGTTGAGCAGGATGGTCAAAGATGTCCGCATGTATTGGTAGATCTGGTCGGGCATTAATGTGGGCAGTGAGCTTGGATGTTGCGGCTTCACGACGAATAGCTGGCGGGACGATGTTACTAAGGACTGGCAACCAGTGAGCCGGGGTAGAATGGATGGTTCCAGAGATTGTCCTCATGGAGGAATTCAGTTTGGAGTCGACCAAATGGACGTGGGGGCTTCGGCACCATACTGGAGCACAGTATTCTGCAGCAGAGTAGCATAGTGCCAGTGCTGACGTTCTTAATGTAGAAGCGCTTGCTCCCACGTAGAGCCGGCCAGTCTTGCAATGATGTTGTTCCTCGAGCCCACCTTTGCCGCAGTTTTTGAGATGCTCATGGAATGACAAAGTGCGGTCAAGAGTGACGCCAAGATAGACTGGCTGGGCTTCATGTCGGATTCTTTTACCATCAAGTTGTATATTGAGCTCACGTAATGATGAAGCGTGATGTAGATGGAAGACAGATGATACTGTTTTTGCAGCGCTAGGGTTAGTCGCCATTTTCTGCAATAGTCAGAAAGGAGTGTCATGTCTTTAGTTAGTGTTTCCTCAAGCTTGTCAAACTTTTTAGCCTGGGTTGCACAACAGATGTCGTCGGCGTAGATGAATTTTCTTGAGGAAGTTTCCGGAAGGTCATTGATGTAGATATTAAATAGCGTGGGGCCAGAACAGAGCCTTGAGGAAGGCCGTTTGATAGACGCCTCCACCGGCTTGTTTTGTCGCCCAAATGCACACGGAACCTTCTATTCTGGAGAAGAAATGATATAATGTTAGCCACCCATGGGGAAGGCATCTAGATATCTTCACCAAGAGACCACGATGCCAGACCGTGTCATACGCTGCTGTAAGATCGACGAAGACAGCACCTGTCTTCAAGTTCTTCTGGAATCCATTTTCGATATGCGTTGAAAGGGCCAGGACCTGTTCACAGGTAGATCTTCCTGGCCGGAAACCAGCTTGGTCAGGGGTTAAGAATTCTCCGTGAGAGGCGCTATTCGCGACAGCAGCAACCTTTCAAGGAGTTTGTAACAAACAGAAAGGAGAGATATCGGTCTATAACTGGCAGCCAGTGCTGGGTCTTTCTTAGGTTTCAAAACAGCTATTATCTTCGCACGACGCCAGATTTTGGGCATGGATTCAGACTCTATGACATAGGATAGAAATGCAGTGAGCCACTTCTTGGCCACAGGGCCCAGGTTGATAATAAGTTCTGGGGTAATGTTATCATAGCCAGCTGCCGTTCCCGGTTTGACCTTCTTCAATGCATCTTCCAATTCAGACAGGGTGAAAGGAGATGGCTTTGGGGCTGGACCAGACAACCGGAGATGGGATTTCCACTCATGAGAAATTTCTTTTTTCCAGTCTGGGTCGATCTTGGCTCGGCCAACTTGAGTTAGGTGGCTGGCCACTGAATTTGGGAGATACAGGAGGGTGGAAGACGGGAGGAGGTTGGCTGCCGGCGTCCAGTCGGTGAAGGAGCTTCCAGGCCTTCTTACTCGAGTGGGTGAAGTCCAGACTTTCTGTGAGTTGAAGCCAGCGAGCTTGGCGAGCTGCGTCTAGGAGGCAATTAGCTGATCGGCCACTTCTATGTCGCCCGACTCCTCGTATTGCTTTAACAGCTGCTCGCATTCTGCGTCAAGGCAAGGCGTGTAGTTGGCGCGTCTCCACGAGGAATGGCATGGGAAGCTGCCTTGAAGATGGCTTGGCGGAAGCGCCTATAGGATTCTTCCGTAGTGATAGAATTAATTGGGATTACAGGAATGAATTTGTTGGTAAGATCCCCAAATAGACACCAGTTTGCTTTCCGGAAATTCCATCTTAGTTTCTCCGAGCACGGGATCACTGGGAGCTGAAGACCGATGTGAATGATGACTGGACGGTGCTGACTATGCGGGAAGTCCTTGAGGACATGTCTCGTGGCTGGAAGGGCTTGACCGTTGGCTGTGCTAACCCAGCATAGGTCAGGCGATGAGTCTTTATTCCATCTGGCGCTGTGAAAGGAGCCTGGTTGCTTGGGATCATATAGCAGTGAGAGGTCATTCACAGAAGCCCAATCTGCCAGGATGGAACCGTCAGCACAAGTGGAGGAGTATCCCCAGTCTTGGTGCCGGCAGTTAAAGTCTCCTATGTAGACGGCTGGACTAGTATACTAATGACACCGTTTAACGATGCCTTTGTCCCTTTGATGCATTCATCCATCTGTTTTTGAAACAAATTATGCCGTTGAGCATGAAATCCGGAAATAAATTGCCACGAACAGGATGACGCGCAGACTCAGCATCGGTTGTATACGACTCGGTTACCTTGCAGTTACTCCATAGAGTTCAACTTCTCTGTTAAACCTCCATTCGGAGAAAACTTATGCTGACGGTTATTGTGATTGCATTGATCTTATGTGCTTTTTAAAAGCCGACAAAACGGTATCAGGTTAATGACACGATATTTCCTTTGGCACGATTTCATTTATATAACGTCTGGAAAAGATACTTTTGGGGATAACAGTCGGCCTCTAATGAAAACGGCACTACAGCTTTCGAGTTTGAATGAAAGAGGCAAATCTTAGGTCTTAGGGCAGTGGTTCTTAACCTTTTTATAATTAAGCCTGCGTACCCATGAAACAAATGTTCATATATACACAGAGAAAAAAGTTGTGTAACGTTACACCAAGACTTGGTGGTAATTCAGGCTATTCAGCTGCCACCATCGCTTGGTGTAACTTTACACCAAGCGATGGTGTACTCAAAACGCGAACAAGGTGTAAAATTGACACCATGCTTTGGTGTAACCTCGGGAAAACTTGGTGTAAGTTAACCCCAAATTTTGGAGTAAATTTACCCCGAAAGCAGGAGTAGGGTTACATTAACATTGTGTAAAGTTGACACCATGCCTTGGTGTAAATTCGGGAAAACTTGATTTAAGTTTCCCCCAAATTGTTTTAAAGTGGAATAGTGGATACATACAATATACAAAAATACAAAGCAACATAACAAAGCAAAGAGTAAGTTTACACAGAAAGCAAAAGTAGGGTTATATTTAATATATTAATATTGCGTTGCCTGCAAAATCTGTACCGCTATTTAGGGAGTTCTAAACCGGCGATAGAAAGGTGTGCTAAACTCACTATCCTAATATTGCTCCCTTTCAGTAACGTTTTGCGCCATATACAGAATACTTGTTTCTTTGTTTCTCTACGCTATTTGGGTAATTATCATCTATGTATTATTTCTATAGGACCTCTCAGGCTTATTTATTATTGATTATTAATTCTTTTCACTGCTATTTTCTGATTTCGCCACACTATAGGTTACTCGACTAGGATAACATTTACACTTAAATTAATCGTAACGTTACACAAAATTTTTTCGGTATACACTTCAGTGTAACCTGGTGTAACGTTACACGTAGGTTACTCGACTAAGGTAACATTTACACTTAAATTCATCGTAACGTTACACAAATTTTCTCTGTGTATATATATATATATATATATATATATATATATATATATACCAGCACGTATAGAGAATCAAATCTTAATAACAGTTTTGTGACAAACCAAGAATCGCAGTGGAAGGAAATTTTTAGCCGAATTTCCTGATAGCTAGGCACTGGTCACTTCGTATATACGTGATTGAAATGGTGATTTTCCCATTGTAGAAACGTGCATTTATCGGTTCAGATTATTAAAAATTAATATACCTACATGAATGTGTGCGTGTGCGCGCGTGTGTGTTAGCAAGTTACGTATGCTTGCATGCGTTATTGTTATATTGTTGCAATAATTAATTATTGAAGGTAATGGCGAAGAGGCTGTACCGATGCTGATGTTTAACCATTCCGAAAAACCTGACTCGGTTCCAGTCAGAAAGAAATCGTTCGCAGGTCCGACTAGGCTTAGTCAGGTGATCGTGTCCGGCGCCGTCGATGTCCAGTTGTCCACTGGACCCAAAAATAGAACAGAAACTAAGCGACTCTCGGGTCAGTCAATCCAGTGTTTTATCCAGACTACAGGTCTTTGCGGGGTGGGGGTGGGGGTTGACTTGGCTGGAGGAAGAGACACAGTTCAATACAAAAATTTGTTAGTCCTGAGACATTTGGGAGGGGATTTTTGTTGACTTTGGGGTGGGGGCGGGGGGCGGGGGGGTAAAATCTTCCTGACATGCCTGGATAAGACACTGAGTAAATCGTTTTAACCTGAATCCTAAAGACTTACTACAGTATGGACATATGTAGATATTGTCGTTGTATCATAGATAAGAGAAAATCTATTCTCGTTATATAATCTATTGTAATGCTGCGCACAATGTGGGAAATATGGAATGGGCTATTGTCTTTTGAAGTTCACTCGGTTCAAAGACCGCTGGCGTATAGCTCTGAGCCACCGTGGACCATGTTGTTGCTATACGCCATTGTTCTTACGCATGCAACTGCAACGTTTGTTGGATCCGGTCATAACTGATTGGAGTCATCTCCATTGATCGACCTCAGTCTACGAAATGTGATAAAAATCGAGTTGCTTTGAGTCCGATGACGACAGACCTAATTCTTGTCGAGACACGCTGTCGTCTTTAAAAATCGATTCTATAATCCGAGCAAAATACATTTTATGACACTGTAATCTAACCGAATAATTTTTGAGATTTTGCGAATTCAGAATCTTGCACCGACATATTATGTCCTTTATGTCCGTAGTCTTAAAAGTAAAATATATTAATTGTACTATATATATATATATATATATATATATATATATATATATATATATATATATATATATATATATATATATATATATCGCATGGATAATAGTGGTCTTCATGCCCTGAAACTGCTCCGCAGACCGTATTAATGTCCACTTCGCGCCGGTTGATATGTGATTGCCCGGGCACAGTGGCGGCTCTAGGATTTGACAAGTGGGGGGGCCGTTGGGGGCATCTTCTAATCATGGGGGCCAACCATTTGTTGTTTAATGTATGTAGCATTAAGTATAGGGTCCCAACTGGGGGGCCACTGGGGGCCAGGCCAGGCAGTCAATAGGGGGCACGGGACCCCCCTGCCCCCGGTGGAGCCGCCACTGCCCGGGCATCGAACCCTGGTTGACCAGGGTTCGCTAGATGACCTATCTAGCGCAGCAGAGTATAGCCGACACAACTCTCTCTCTCTCTCTCTCTCTCTCTCTCTCTCTCTCTCTCTCCCAGTCTATCGGCAACAGTCAACTTGATTATTGCAATTCTTCATGCAATGTAATAATATCCACATTGAACGGGGACATCTGTGCCAACAATCATAACGCTCTGTGTAAGCAGATTTCGGATGTCGTTACCTGCTAATATTTTTTGCGTGGCGACATTCAACGGACATAGTCTGCGTGCGAAAACCGAAGCATCGTTCACACGCATTGGAGTCTTCGTAGCAGGGGCGTAGCCAGAAATTTGATTTGGGACGGTATAAATATTTTGGATGGGTATAAATCTGAACTATAACCCACAAAAACCATATAAACCACATATAACCACATGTAAATCACATAAAAAATTAAGGTAGACTGATTTTGGGGTGGTATATATAGGCCTACCGATATACCCCCCCCTCGTCGCTACGCCCCTGCTTCGTAGCCGTAATGTAATCTATGTAACGAGAGCGTGAACAAAGCGTATAACGCCGAAAACGGTTTGCGTGACGTGCAATAATCTACCGGATGAGCTTAGGAATAAAGACAGATTTGGAACAGTATAGCGCTAAATGAAGATTAAATGGATAGACGCCGCGTTTCAAGCGCTACTGTTGGCTATCACCAAACACCAGGAGCAAGTGGGGGAATTCCTTGCCATTGTTTCACGATGCCAAAAGCCTATTAGCACTCTTGACTCTAGCCCGCTAGGTCAATGGCGCTATATAAATTAGCCTATAACTAACTACTAATTTTAACTAATTTATTTAGCATATAATGAAGTAATTAAACTTCTTACCATCACTGGTCTGACTCGAATATCATGCACCCTGCCAAGGATACAAGTATAGGGAGTTCACATTATGACGCTCGAGCTCAACCAACAATGGTGTGCTGAGGGTATGGCGGGTAGGGAGGGGCAGATGACCTGGACGTCACTCGAAGGAGCGCGAAAATGCTCTGCGATCTTGCTCTTGCAACTCGGCGTGGAAAGAGAAGAAACTGAGAAAACTCGTAGACCGGTTCGCATCAGTAAAAGCAAGAAAAGTGCATGCATTTGCAACTTCAATATTGCACCAATAGAATGCCATCATGATTTGTTAATTAAAGATTTGCTAACCTGCTTAGACCTATTTAATTTTCATACCCTCTGCCATGAGCGCCAAATACCCCAGGTATAGGCCCTATACGCCAGAGGTGTCATTTTGGGGGGAGCTGAGGGGCCGTGCCCCACCCAAGGAAATGAAAATATTAATTTATAATGTATTAATGTATTAATGTGCAAAAAATTGCAAAAATTGCCAAAAAATATTTTTAAAATGCAAATTTTCCAACATTGGCCATAAAATTTGCCAAAATTGCTTAAAATTTGCAAAAAAATGCAAAAATTGCAAAAAATTTGCCTAAAATTTGCCAAAATTTGTCAAAAATTTGCAAAAAAAATTTCTCGCCCTCAAGAAAAGTGTGAAATGACGCCACTGCTATACGCCTCTGTCAAGCAATCTTCGAGTGTTAATTATCGAGATGTTGAGTCCAGCATGCGCTGCTTGGCTATCGACTCATCGGACATCTCTAGTGTCAACTAATTGAGGAGAATTAGGAACGTTAGCGGCAGGCATTTTCCCAGCAATTTGCTTTGGGGGGAGGTGTCCCATAACTGCAGGGGGTGTCAATGCCCAGTGTTTCATCTATACTCATATAGGACCCAGTAGGATGACGTTGACCATGACTACATGAGTAAATATGAAAATGACATTTTAGAATTCTAAATGAATAGTTTTAACATCAGTCTGTTTTGGTGATAACCAGCACCATCCCTTGGAAGAGGTGTGGGGTCGGGGGGGGTGTCTGTCACAAACCGGAGGTGTAACCCCTCTGCTGGGGAGATGTAGAAAAATCCCTGTTTGGCGGCCCTCCCTGCGGTGGGAGCGTACGTCGCTTTAAGATTTTTTTATTTTGTGCACGAAACCGAGGCCGATATTTGTCAGCCAGTGACGTCACTCATGCAGTGGACCTAATTAATAAATACTTGGTCATGCACTCGAAGACTCAAGTTCAGTCATTATGATCTAGCAGTGTTTATTCTAGGCCTTCTCTGGGGGGAATTTCCCCCAAAAAGTTTTAAAATTCCCCTCTCCAATTTTTTTATATTCTGGCTGGGGAAATGGAAATCCCCCAAGTGTGGAGACTCAGACCTTGCCCTCCCCCAAACATTTAAAAGCCCCCCCCCCAAATGTCAAGGTGGCTAGAATAAACACTGATGATCTAGGATTCTAGGCAATCACTAGGTAGTGCTGTTCGAAGCCTAGAAGCGTAACCAATGCACACACACACACACACACACACTGTGCATGCATAATACTGTATGTTAAATACAGGCCATGTGTGCACGCGCTTGTTAGTTCAAAAATAAAATTTCTCTTGTCTCTTAATCTTAAAAACCGTTCTCTAATCAGTCTTTAAATAAAAACTCGAGGCATCGCAGACACTTTCGCGATAGAAAATAGAAACAGCGTCGT
Source organism: Metaphire vulgaris (assembly GCA_018105865.1). NCBI lineage: Eukaryota > Metazoa > Annelida > Clitellata > Crassiclitellata > Megascolecidae > Metaphire > Metaphire vulgaris. The sequence continues at coordinate 17,179,118 of CM030836.1, forward strand.
CGTCTGTAGATAACGTGGATGACGTTTTTGTTGCCATAGTAACCGATCAGATGGCTGGAACATCTGTGACGTCACTTCAGCATCCCAACTACTCGATGTCATTAGGAAAATTACCGAACGTCACGGGCTCGTCCTTGGATAGCGAATGTTCCGTTGCAGGTTCGTACAATGGCGTGACAGATAATTTATTCAGCTTTACCACGACTGCCGTGGTTACTTGCCCTCCCTCCGGTGTGGTTGAGACAAAATTCTATTCGACCGACTGTTAGGGCGTCAACCATTGGCCATTGGCGGACTCATTTTTTGCTGGTCGAGCCTTTTTGGCCGAAAATGTCGATGTACCCCCATTCTAGAATCCTAGCTACGCCACTGGCATTATTTGTACAGGGAATGGAAATTTGTACGGGGAATGGGAATGTCCACTGGACACTGTCTACTGACCCCGCTTTCTCCCACTGGTCCACTCTGTACATAGCAATGGGGGGGGGGGGGAATTTTCATGCTGCACGTCGACTTACAGTACTTGACTAACTTATTTGACATAATGAAGCAACGAAAAAATCTTAACCACACTCGTCCTGACTCTTTAGATCCCACTCTCGCTAAAAGTATTACTGTATATTCAAGCTTTACTGTTGCCAAATTTGCCAGATGCTTTAAATTTTTCCAACAGAGTTTCACTTTATATGGCATCTTCTTGGGTAGTGCATTAATCTCTACTCATTAGATCCTTCGCTTATTTAATTTCGATAAATTAATCATTGTCACTTTCGTTTTCCGATCCTTGCGAATGTTAACTCTCGCGTGCCTTCTATATATTATGCAGAGGAGAGGTTACTCTCGGCTGTGGAACCTGGCGATAATACAGCAGAACTCGATGCTCCAGCGGCCATCGCCGAGATAAGCAGCCTGCTGACGTGACGTCATTCGTCTTCTACGTCACTCGGAGATCGTCTGCTCGCGGCATAGCTGTCGTCATATCTACGTCATCCCATCGATGTCGCCCGTACAACAGTGGGGCGTCATAGGAATTGAAGTGGAGGCGTCCCACCCTCTGCGTCACGTGACAGATTTTTGTCTTTCGCTCACACGTGACAACTATAAAGTCGTCATATCTACTATGCGTTGCTGGATTTTTTGTTTGTTTAAGCAACAATTTCTTGAGAGACAAAAATTGTCGTCGTGTGCATCTGGCACGACTATGCACTGTTTTTTTATTATCATAGAGACGTTTACAAAGTGCGCTATCGACCCGAGAGATCCACTATATTAGGCCCGTATAGTACATAATTTATTTCTACATTAGGACGAATTTGACTAAAACCATGGCATAATCGGTTAGTCTTAACCTTAAGACTTATGCTGCCAGATGACGTCAGTTTCTGCAAGGATTTTTCAAGCGTTGACTCAACGTACCATTGTAGGTTATATATACTCTATGCTCAGTAGCAGTGCGATCTCTATATCTACAGTTTGCAAAGATAAGATTAATTTTGTAAACAGCAATCAACGAGAAAGCGAAAGCCCAAAATAAAATGAGCAACTATTACAATTATATTTAATAAAATTTAAAAAAATAAATTTAAAATAAAATTTAAAATAAAAAAACACTTAATAAAATATTAAAATTAAGGCAACTATTAGGTAAACATCTCTCGCAAGTTAAACAGCAGCTTTGGCTTTCCAGTTATCGGTGATTGCAAGTCTACCTTCGACCTTAATAGGCTAAGCGGCAGGGGCGTAGCGCCGGGGTATATCGATATACAGTATATACCCATCACCCCACCCCCACCCCACCCCCAAAAATCAGACTACCTTAAAATTGTCAACGTGTTTCTTAAGACTTTCACAGTTTTTTTTAAAGATTTATACTCCCCAAATTACATTATACCCTCCCCTCAAATCAAATTCCTGGCTACGCCCCTGCTTAGCGGGTTTACATACTGCGTAGATCTTGCGCTATGGCAGAAAACAGACTGATTTCTGAAATACATGAAAGCCAAATTGAACGTACTATAAACAATTGAACCTGAATGTAACTAACGCCTGCATACTTTAGCTGTGAATGTTTCTTTCCACGCGGTACCCATATAGGCAGCTATTTAGCGTTGCTGCTGTTTATCTTATTTTTTTATTTTAGAGACGAGTCTAAACTATAATGATTAGTTTTATTATTTTTTAGAATTTCGATTTAATTTTGTATAGCAGTATTTTTCTGTTGAAACATTCTGTACTCTGCTCAACTTGACGATTACGTGTAACGTTTAGTGATTGACATTATTAATGTTATATATATATATATATTATATATATAATATATATATATATATATATAACGAAATATATGAAAGATCTTCATACGCAGGGATATTTTCACACACCCCAACACCCACCCCCAATTTGAGGTCGACACCCCAAAATTTCCTAATATAACAATGGTATGTATCATAAATAGCCCCTGAACACCCACCCCCAATTCGAAAAGCAACACCCCCAACTTTATTTCTCTGATGACCTTTTATTTTTTGCTTGTCAGAATTTTTTGAGATTTGATAAGGTTTTGGGGTTTTTTGCCTGTCAGACTTTTTTGTGGATGACTTTTTTCACACTTATTCGGCAGAGACCCACAAATTTTACCGACACCCTCCTAAATTCACAATCCTAGAAATAACCCTGTTCATACATAATGTTAGAGAGACGTAAGGAAAGTTCATTCCGGACCCGGACTGAAGGGGCACAGCGACATTTTTGGGTACTTTCGTGCATTTCCTCGATTTCGTAATGCCATATACCCCGCCCCCAAACTACCAGAGATGTTGACAAGGACTCAACCCTCAAGGCCAGGACAAGGACTTGACTAAAAAAAATTGATCCTCTTTGTTAGGCAACCAGTTAACTGTCAGCCGGGTTACAAATAGTCGTCTAGCTATCCAGTTAACAAAAATGGCGTATACACTTTGACCTAGATTTCATATGATTTCTGACCAATTCCATCGCGTGGGTTCTAAACGGCTGAAATGTACTGCAGCATTTTACGTCGAAGGCCATTGACTGATTTCAAGGACAGGCCGAGTACAACCCTCAAGGCCAAAGACTCAATCCCCAAGGCCAGGACAAGGATCAACGGCTTAATGCTCAAGGCCAGGACGAAAACCAAAGACTTTTCACCTCTGCTTAATTGAGCAACTCTTGGCGCAAGAAAACAAGCTAAGAACGCTATATATATATATATATATATATATATATATATATATATATATATATATGCTCGATAACGCTGTATAGGGCCTATATATAGTAGGCCTGTAACTAAAACTTCGAGTAATATTTCTTCCTATAGTTACCGGTAGAGTGTCCAAATTAAAAACAATTAGATGTTACTGTGTGGGGGGGGGGCTATACAGCCAATCACAACAATCTTCCTAACATAATCACATAAAGCAAAATCTTCCTGCATGGCGAGTGACCCCGTATCGGGTTTACACTTGTATTTTCGTCGATTTTCCTCAACTGTTGCCTGTCACGTCCTCGATTCCGACAAGAAGCGTGTCCATCAGTACGAGACCTGTCACGCGGTATCCTCACGATGCATGCATGACCAACGTTTCATATCGACGCTCAGAACATCGGGTTGAACTTTCTCTGATTGCCGCGTACCCCGACACCGTCGACCCCCTGACTGACGCCCCCGGCGGAGCCTTTGCCGCCCTGCCTCGATACCCCGCCGCTGCCGCCGCCGCCGCCACCGCCGCCGCCGCCCATACTTCTCGCCAAGTACATGCAGATCGGAAGTATCATAACCGGTACTGACGGAGTCATCGTGAAGAGGTGCGTTTCGCTGCTCTGATCTGCCGGCGTCGATCCGCTCAGCGCCTCCTCCTTGGCAACCTTCGGCAGGAACGGTAACGGTTCTACGCCTACAACGACCAGCAAGCCATGTCCGTGTAATGTAATGTAGCGTTTGTGCTTATTTATTTAATTGCTGAAAAACCTAAGACGCACCTGTTCGACATCTCATACAAGTGCAATGTGTAAAGTGGTTTTGCCTTAAGCCTCTGACTTTGTTACTGCTCTATATAAATTGTCGTCTAAACTAAACTAAAATTGTGTAGCGCCTCTTTTATATTTCTACTCGAAGCTGATTGTACGTATTCGAAATTCTTCTTCAGCTCACCTGCGGCCCTTTAAACTCTGAACCGCCCAAAGCTGCTTGTACCCCATAATCCCCGAACCGCCAAATAATAATTAATTATCGACTAGCTTCTTTAGAGCCGGATATTTTTAGAAGGATTTCGTGGTCAGGCAGGTCTTACTGTTCGGAATCCAGCTGGGGACGAGGTTTTCGTAGGCGATGCTGGTCACTCGGTTTCGGAGTTTGATTTCTCTCGTTAGACGCTGAAGTTCGCGCTGGAACGCTTCCGTTATTCGCCTGGCTTCCGGTTCAACGAAATACACTTCCGGGCTTTCGCCGAGCGTTTGCTGTAAGCAGATCAGTTTCAATGTATCGGTATTTCCGGAAAATATATGTACGGGGCTATTTGTTGGAAAAGAACTTTCCTCATGCTTCAGCCTGTCTACACTGAATCTATACTTCGAATGTCACTGGTAAGTTTTTGCGCTTCAAAATAATCTGGAAAAATCTCAGGCGATATTGATTTTGTCGACATTAGCTGATTAGAAATCTGACCATCGATCTCCTTTCTCGGTGGAATTTTCCACGAATGCTGGAATATTAAGCGACGTAATTCAAGTGCTTAGCCTGTTAATTTGCATGAGACCATTATCACAAGTATGCCGAGTCAACAGAATTATAGCCACAAACAACACTTATTGCCAGGGATGTTAACAAGCAGTGGCGGCTCCACCGGGGGGGCAGGGGGCCCGTGCCCCCCTATTGACTGCCTGCCCCCCCCCAGTGGCCCCCCCAGTTGGGACCCTATACTTAATGCTACATACATTAAACAACAAATGGTTGGCCCCCCATGATTAGAAGTTGCCCCCCACAGCCCCCCACTTGCCAAATCCTAGAGCCGCCACTGTTAACAAGGACTCAACCCTCAAGGCCAGGACCAGAACCAAGGACTCAACCCTAAAGGCCAGGACCAGGACCAAGGACTCACCCCTCAAGAAAGGACCAGGACCAGCGACTCAACCCTCAAGGCCAGGACCAAGAACTTGAAACTTGACCTTTAAGACTAGGACCAAGGCCAAGGACTAACATCCCTGGTTATTGCATTGAAAATCGTTTAGCTGATTGGCAGGAAAAGTGTCTTTCTTAAAATCGGACCTCTTCCGGGTGATGGACTTGCATCAGCGAAGCCAGCGATCCGTAGTAGGCATCCGGGAACTGGTCGGGAAGAGTCTTCAGGAGGACTTCCCTCGTCACCGACTTCTTCCGCGTCATCGGCGGCTGGCGCATCATCGCCGGGACGCCGGGGATGAACCCGTACAGGTCGAGCGCCTCCGTGTGCGTCGCCGAGTGCTGGCAGGTCATGGCGAAGATCAGCTTCGTCGCCAGACCGGCCAGTTCGGCGACGGTCTCGACGACGGGCGGCATCGAGGCGCGCTGGTCGGCGCCGAGCCGGTCGAAGCCGACGAGGTTGACGTCGTCGATCCAGGCGCGCAGCTCCGTGTCGCCACGGACGTCGTCGTCGTCGGCGTAGAACAGCGACAGGATGCCGGAACAGTAGTCGGCGATGCAGCGCCAGAGTTTCAGTCCGTCGTCGCGGTAGAAATAGTTGGGCAGGACGGCCTCGTCGGCCACTCCGCGGGCTTCGAGGTCCTTGACGAGGTCGAGTTCGTTGAACGAGAAGCTCTTCAGGTACTTGGACATCAGCAGGAGAAAGCCGTCGGCGCCGATCGACGTGTACTTGTCGAGCGCGCAGCCTCTGCGCAGAATGTGGCGTCGTATGAGCGTGTTCGTTACCAGGGTGAACCTGTAGGGACCGCCAACGACATACAGTTGAACTTCGTTATAACGTATACTTATAGCGGCGCCTGTAAATTAGAATTCAGGTACGTCATATCCAAACAGTACGTTGCATCCAATACCATCCAATACGGTAGCGCATCATACGGGACCAGTGGCGTAGCCAGGATTTCCGGAAGGGGGTTTTGATTTTTGGTTTTAACCGTGACCAACTTCGGAAAAAATCTTGACAAGCAAAAAAAATTCGTCACCCTTAAACCGTCACATTCGTTACATTGTACAGCCAAGTAGCCAAGGGGGTGTAGGGGGATGGGGGCGAGTTGACCCCAAAATCACGTCCCCAAATTAAAAATGCATAGAAATTCATTAAAAATATTTTTTCTGCAGCCAAGGAGGGGTTTAACCCCCAAAACTCCCCCTTGGTTACGCCACAGCACGGGACCGTACATTGAGCTACATTGTAACAGAGCGTGCGTTATAACTGAGTTCGTTATAACGAAGCTCTATTGCAAATGGCCGGTGTCGTCGTTATCAGTGAGGTTATATTTTTTAATAATAAAAACCTTTAATCCGTTTTATTTCATTTAGATGTACTCAATTTATGACCGATTCGATGATCAAGGTGTTTTAAAATGGCGTTTACGATATCATGTATCGTATGAGAAACAACTGTGATGATGATGATGATGATGATGATGATGATGATGATGATGATGATGATGATGATAGATATGACAACCATGACAATAAACGTCTCAATGACTTGCAAGTGTTATTATTATTATTATTATTATTATTATTAGTAGTAGTAGTAGTAGTAGTAGTAGTAGTAGTAGTAGTAGTAGTAGTAGTAGTAGTAGTAGTAGTAGTAGTGTAGTAAACTGACAATTTCTTGTGCGCCATATTACCAAATGTCAGGAGCAAGGGCACATTACATAGTCCAGCTATAGGCCTACAGATAGAATTAAATAACAGCAATCAGTTACCGCTACTATTGTTACTGCGGCTGGTTCACTTACTGGTCAAGTTGACTTAATCCAAAGATAAAGATGACAACAACGAATAATTGCGACAACAATGGCTTCAACGACTACGAAAGCGAAATTGTGGCGATTATAAAATACCGGCGATGAATGCTGTGATGGAAATAACTGAATGCCGTATAATACAGACTGTACCGCTGAAGAGCAATAATTAACCCCTTAGCTGGGGATCCCGTATATATATCCGTCCATTTTACATTGAGTTACAGTTAAATACACGGTTATTAAGGGTTAATAGCTGACGACCTGAAGTGAGGCTTAAGGAGCTTGTAGACGGGATGGGACGAAGACAGCTGGCGCATGGTCGCGATCGCGAACGGCTCGACGATGAAATGGGTCTTCAGCAGATGTGAGATGGCAAACTGGTAATGGAAGTCGGCGCACCGGACCCACAGTTTGGCGAGGATCCAGTCCTCCGGAGCGTCTCTCGGCGTCCAGACGGGATTCTCTGGACTCGGGGTCTGTCCCAGCTGGATCGCCAGCGGAATGAGCTCGCCGAACTCGCGAACGTAGAACAGAACGATCGGACTGGTCAGGAACCGGATGTCCGTGTCTCGATGGATCGTCGGAATGTCTTCCAAGATGGCATAATCGGCCAAATACACGTGTCCATCCTATAGTATATGCGAATAGATAAATAGATAAATACATGTAAATGAATACATAAAAGCAGTGAATATGCATGGCCATGAGCTGTGCACGGTTCAAGACATTATCCAATACTCTATACACTATCCATCCACAACAGCAAATCAGCTACGGGGCCTGGTTATAATGAGTGCCTCAAAACTAACATTAAAATGATTAACCCCTTAACTGGGGACCCCGGATATATCCGTCCATTTTACATTGAGTTACAGTTAAATACCCAGTTAAGGAGTTAATGCGCTAATGTAAACGCCCAAATGAAGTATAGACGACATACCGTGGCAGATTCTTCGAGACTCTTCCCTCTGCTGAGGTAACCTTCGAACATGTCGTCGAACACGGGAAGGTTGTCGGGGATGCGTTCTATCCTCCTAAGCACCACGGGATTGGCGCCGACGAGGAAGAAGCGTCCGAAGTCGACGTCGTCCTGAACGGACCGACACATGTCGCCCTTCGGCCCTTCCGGTATCTTCATCTTGCTGAGGAAGACGATCGCGAAGCGGACCTTCCTCCACCGACGCCGCGCCTGCAGACTGCTCGGCCGGTTGCGCGGGTGGGGCGGCGGGCGTCGCACGGGACCCATCGCCGGCAGGTCGTCGCCGCCCGTCGAGGCCGTCTGTCGGTGGAAGAGCGGAATGCTCGGGAAGAGACCTCTGGCGGCGGCGCTCGCGAGCAGCGGCAGCAGCGTCTCCATCGTCGTCGGATCGACCTCCCACGGCATCCCCGCGTACTTGCCGCCTTCGAGCTGTTCGTTCACCGGAAGGTCTCGGACCGTCTGCGCCCTTATCTTACCGACGAGGTCGTCCGTCTGCGACCACTGGTAGTCCGTCTGCCGATCGCGCAGCTCCAGCAGCCGCTCCTGCCTCAACAGCTCATGGCAGTCCTTCTGCGGCAGACTCACTGCAACGGAAACACACGCCATAGAGAATTCAATATATTGTGGAATGACAACATTAGAAGGAAGGAGAGAAGGACAGACAGACAGACAGAGACAGAAACATACATACATACATACAGACATACAGACAGAAAGAGAGATACAGAGAGACATATAGAGAGACAGGAAGGGGCAGACAGAGACAGACAGACAGGCAGAGACAGAGACACACAGACAGACCGATAGAAAGAAAAGGAGATACACAGAGATATATAGAGAGACAGAGAGATGGGTAGAGAGGGAGGGCGGGAGGGAGGGACAAGGAGAGAGGAGAATTGATAGGAACATACAGCAAAATGACTACAGTAGATGTGCCATACGATCTGTCCTTTACGTTAGCACACTACAGCAACACAAGAGGCCACAAATGTAAATGCTACAAGAAAAGGGCGGGAACCAGAAAAATGTTTCGGTGCTATGTCAGTGGAGACACGGAACAGTTCGGACAAAAAGGCAGTAACAGTTGAAGCAATAAATGGATTTCAAAATTGCATACGTAATAAAGCTGGGTTAATAGATGCTGAAAGTAATATTATTACAGCTATTCTCACACAAGCTAATGCCTCCTAAATACTTTGAATCAACTTATTATTTTTATTATTATTATTATTATTATTATTATTATTGTTATTATTATTATTATTATTATTATTATTATTATTACTACTACTACTACTACTACTACTACTACTACTACTACTACTACTACTACTACTACTACTACTACTACTACTACTACTACTATTATTATTATTATTATTATTATTATTATTACTATTATTATTATTACTACTACTACTAATACAGTATTATTATTATATTATTATTATTATTATTATTATTATTATTATTATTATTATTATTATTATAGGTCAAAGTTGCATCTTTCTCGAGTCATTTCGGCTACAAGAGTTACTGAAATATTGAAAATACTTTTTTATTATTTTTATTATTCAATTTTCAAGATCGATTAACATTTCTTCGGAATTCGTAACGTTTGCTTTGGCGTGACTGCTTCGAACCTGACCTTCTCCGGGTCTCAGCGTGACCTTCGACTGGACCATGCTGTGACAGGGAAAGTGCTGGACGCGCAGACGCTGAGGGTCCGATATGACGACGAAGCGCAGGTACCATTCGTCCGTGATGTGCCGGTGCCTGACCGCCATCTCGACGGCCAGGATCTCGCCGACCGGTTCCGTGTTGATGATGAAATGCTCGCTGCCCTCTCGCGTCGACAGCGGCATCAGGTCCTCTTCTTCGTCGTCGTCGTCCTCGAGGCGGTAGTCGAGTCGCTGCGGCGCCGTCCGGCCGCGCGTCCCTGTTTGAGGGAAAAGCAACGACGGCGGATCCGAACACAGGTTAATGTAATAACAATAACAATAATAATAATAATAATAATAATAATAATAATAATAATAATAATAATAATAATAAGAGATGGATGATGATGATGATAATGATGATGACGATGATGACGATGATGATGATGATGACGATGATGATGATGATGATGATGATGATGATGATGATGTTTTATCCATGCTCCAGGGGGAATTGACTTTGGCTGGAGGGGAAGTGACACAGTTCAATGCAAAAATTTGTGTCAGTGTTGGGATTTTTTTTGGGGGGGGGGAGTGTTGTGGTTGGGGATCTCCCACTAACAGGTCTGGATAAAACACTGGACGTAACTGATGGGGGGGGGCGGTCGGCCGTGGGATCTGGGTAAATCTTTCGAGAACAATTATTTTTTGGTGGGGGAGGGGGGATGAGGGCAGGATGATCGCAACAGAATCGATATATGAGCGTTAATGTGTCAAGAACCCATTGATGACTTTTTAAATTTTTGTACGTCTAGAATTTTTCCATCAAAAATGTCGAGTTTTGGTGTCGGTGCCCCATCCGTTTCATAGAAAGACAGAAAGAGAGAGGCAATAGATAGATAGGCACATAGACAGGCAGGCACAGACATAAACACGGACAGACAGTATAATTTAATAAAGAGCGGTTATTAGAACTGTTCAAAATGAATTTTACTGTATAGAATTACAATATACGAGAGTAGTGTAGAGTGTAAATCAAGGATGTCAAAACCTTGGCCCGCCAAAAGAAATTTACAGGCAAATTTGAAAGTAGCTCTGACATCGGATTTATAGCCACGCAGACGCTGCTAAACTAGAGAAAAATAAACAATGTCATGTCCCTTAAGCTTTCACATCTACATCGGCTGTCATTCAGCATAAATGGTTTTCAACTTGATCGTCACGATTCGTCAGCGTTAAGATTTTGAAATTTAACTGCTTCTATTAGACTAGAGACTAGAATCCGATTTATCATAGCAACCAGAATAGATTGTAATTAATGTAACGTAATTTTACTTCAGAATTTTAGAAAGTATAGATTTTAGTATAGGCCTAATATTGCCAAGCGTGCTTGCATTTGGCCCGCGAAGACATGGAAGACATGTCATTTGGCCCTCAGCCCCAAAAGTCTTGACACCCCTGGACTGTAGATGGTCGATCTGTTTACCGATTAGGGTAACGAAGACATCTACCCTTGGCTTCGTGTCCTTGACCGGAGCCGTGCACAGGGTCACGTAGTGCTGGATCTTTCCCCGCCTTGCCACCTCCTTCGACAGACACTCGTCCCCCCTCCAAGACGACGACTGCAGATGGTCGATCTCCAGCCGCGTGTACATCGCGGAGCAGACGTGCTGGAAGCTGCGGTAGTCGTAGACGGAGGTCGGCTGGACGAAACGCAGACACGAAGGCTTGTCGACGATGTTGAAGTAGGTCCGACAGAGAGCGGTCAGCGGAATGGTGGTCGTCAACTGGATCGCCAGGAGGTCGATCCAGGGATGTTTCGACTCGTCCCACATCTGCAGCACGACAATTGTTGTTGAAATTATATTATTATTATTATTATTATTATTATTATTATTATTATTATTATTATTATTATTATTATTATTATTATTATTATTATTATTATTATTATTATTATGTGAAAGTTCCGTGGAAGGCGATTGCGTTAAATCTCTGGAGTGTCACGGATATTCGTTGTAGGAGAAAGGATGTCTTTCTTTCATCTTCCAGCCGGAGATTGTTGTGATATTATTATTATTAATATTATTATTATTATTATTATTATTATTATTATTATTATTATTATTATTATTATTATTATTATTATTATTATTCGGGTCAGTTGCGTCAATGCACGTTGACGCGCTTTTGTGGATATAGGAAACGAAGGTTTTTAAAATGAAGAGATCAACAAAATGAATGATTAAATTTACAGTAATGCAAATCATACGGATAAGCTCAAATCCATAGGGGGCCCCCCCCCCAATAATTCGGGCAAAGGGGCCCAGCACTTGACCCTCCAACATTTTTACATTCTTATATACCAGTTAACACATTTTCCAGTCTCAATGCATGTCTTTTATTTTTGAAATTTCATATTTTTGAGTTTCGGTTCAGAAATGGCGATCCACGGGGCCCGATTCTCTCCATTGATTTAGAGCGGGCTTAGCATTTGTTCATCATATGTTGCCCCACTCCAACATGAAGGCCCTATAACGTTTGCTCAGTAGTTTGACACTCAGTCACTGGAGTACCGTCACTGCGTTTATCCAGATTGCCTACAAATGTGAACCTTTCAAACCGGATAATTAAACCATTGGGGACGACAAAGCAGTCAGTCGGACTCATGGAAGCCTAAATAAATACTGTTCTATCTAGGCTTCCTTGGTCGGAATCTAGGAATCTGGTCTCTGGTTGAGTGTAAACTTTCACGTCGCTTAACGGTCATCATGGGTACGATGTCAAGATGCTTGTGAGCCGAATTTACTAGATTTTAATAGATAGTTAACGGCTGTACAACAGCGTTGATGCGTTAGTAATATAGAACTACGACCCTGCTGAGACAATGTCGTTTAACTCTTTGGAAGTTTAGATCAATCGTGGGTCATCGAAATCAAGGTGAAGCGTCTAAATTATATGGAGATTACGGAACTGAGTCAACTGACTGCATTTAAGACATTTCTCTTGCTTGAACTAGACAGTTACCTGCGTAGACGTGTAAATCGCGTAGCAGATAATACAAATTTAATTTTGACTCATAAGCGACAATGCAATATCATTTAAGATGTTGTCCACGAAACCTGGACTCTTTTATTTGTCAAACTTTTCATTTTACTCTGTATCTTGGACTCAACACTCTAATTGAGATTACGAGATAGACTACTCAAGCAGGTAAGGTACAGTATTCATGCCTACGTTTTAATATGATTGGTCAGCAATAATTTTTAGTGGTGCAGAATGCAGAACTATGAATTTTGCCTTTATAAACATTAAATAGCTTAATTGGAAGCAAATTACTGAACAAACCCAAAAGTAAATAAAAATTATGGCTGAATTTCTATCTATGTAAGTAGCCTAAGTAAGCAAAATCTTGTTAATTTCTACAGAACTTTCAAAGCAGCACCGAATTAGCTCGATCACTATGGTATCAAGTATATATATATATATAAAGATCTATTTATCTATATATCAACTATGTATAATTTATATATAAGATATCCAATCCATATATCTATCTATACATGTATAGGGTCTACACGATGTATGTATGTTATATATAAATATATATATTATTATATATTATTATATATTATATAAATCTTAGGTTAAGTACCTAAAGGTATATATATTTTTATTCATTTAAATAGCTATATATCAGGGGTGTCAAGACTTTTTGGGCGTTCCGTGTTTTCCATGTCCGAAATGCATAATAGCTAATATTATATTCCAAAATCTGAGCTATCTAAAAATCTGAGATGGCAAGCATGCTGATTGGCACGATTGCTGGTTGGCATATCGTTGGCACGCGTGCTGGATGGCACGCGTGCTGGTTGGCAGCTGGTTGGCACGCGTGCTGGATCACTGGCAAACGTGCTGGATGGCACGCGTGCTGGTTGGCATCTGCTGGTTGGCACGCGTGCTGGATGGCACTCGTTCTGGATGGCACGCGTACTGAATGGAACGCGTGCTGGTGCTGGTGGCACGCGTGCTGGATGGCACGCGTGCTGGTTAACACTCGTTCTGGATGGCACGCGAGCTGGATGGAACGCGTGCTGGTGCTGGCTGGCACGCGTTATGGTTGGCACGCGTGCTGGTTGGCACTCGTGCTGGTTGGCACGCGTGCTGGGTGGCACGCGTGCTGGGTGGCACGCGTGCTGGATGGCACGCGTGCTGGTTGGCACGCGTGCTGGTTGGCACGCGTGCTGGTTGGCACGCGTGCTGGATGGCACGCGTGTTGGCTGGCACTCGTGCCGGATGAATGGCACACGCGTGCTGGATGGCACGCGTGCTGGTTGACACTCGTGCTGGATGGCACTCGTGCTGGATGGCACTCGTGCTGGATGGCACGCGTGCTGGTTGGCACGCGTGCTGGATGGAACGCGTGCTGGTGCTGGTTGGCACGCGTGCTGGTTGGCTCTCGTGCTGGATGGCACGCGTGCTGGATGGCACGCGTGCTGGTTGGCACTCGTGCTTGTTGGCACGCGTGCTGGTTGGCACGCGTGCTGGTTGGCACTCGTGCTGGATGGCAGGCGTGCTGGTTGGCACTCGTGCCGGATGGCACGCGTGCTGATTGGCACACGCGTGCTGGCACGCGCGTGCTGGTGGTTGGCACGCGTGCTGGTTGGCACTCGTGCTGGATGGCACGCGTGCTGGTTGCATTGCCGGATGGCACGCGTGCTGGGTGGCACGCGTGCTGGTTGGCACTCGTGCTGGATGGCACGCGTGCTGGATGGCATGCTGGATGGCACGCGTGCTGGTTGGCACTCGTGCTGGATGGCACTACTATGGCACTCGTGCTGGATTGCTGGTTGGCAATGGAACGCGTGCTGGTGCTGGTTGGCACGCGTGCTGGTTGGCTCTCGTGCTGGATGGCACGCGTGCTGGATGGCACGCGTGCTGGTTGGCACTCGTGCTTGTTGGCACGCGTGCTGGTTGCACGCGTGCTGGTGGCACTCGTGCTGGATGGCACGCGTGCTGGTTGGCACTCGTGCCGGATGGCACGCGCTGCAAATAAATGGCACTCGTGCTGGTTGGCACGCGTGCTGGTTGGCACGCGTGCTGGTTGGCACTCGTGCTGGATGGCACGCGTGCTGGTTGGCACTCGTGCCGGATAGACTGGATGGCAAGCGTACAAATGGATGGCACGCGTGCTGGAAGGATGGCAGATGCTGGATGGCACGCAGCTGGTGCGTGCTGTTTGACACGCGTGCTGGTTGACACGCGTGCTGGATGGAACGCAGACACGCGTGCTGGTTGGCTCTCGTGATGGATGGCACGCGTGCTGGTTGGCACTCGTGCTGGTTGGCACGCGTGCTGGAAATCGTGCTGGATGGCAGGCGTGCTGGTTGGCTCTCGTGCCGGATGGCACGCGTGCTGGATTGCACGCGTGCTGATTGACTGATAAGGCAATGCTGGTTGGCACTCGTGATGGCACGCGTGCTGGTTGGCACTCGTGCCGGATAGACGCGTGCTGGATGGCAAGCGTGCTGGTTGGCACGCGTGCTGGTTGGCACTCGTGCTGGATGGCACGCGTGCTGGTTGGCACTCGTGCTGGATGGCACGCGTGCTGGATGACTCGTGCTGGATTGGCAATGGTTGGCACTCGTGCTGGATGGCAGGCGTGCTGGTTGGCTCTCGTGCCGGATGGCACGCGTGCTGGTTGGCACGCGTGCTGGTCTGAGGATGGAACGCGTGCTGGTGCTGGTTGGCACGCGTGCTGGTTGGCACTCGTGCTGGTTGGCACGCGTACTGGTTGGCACGCGTGCTGGTTGGCTCTCGTGCTGGTTGGCACGCGTGCTGGTTGGCAGGCGTGCTGGATGGCAGGCGTGCTGGATGGCACGCGTGCTGGATGGCACGCGAGCTGGTTTGCACGCGTGCTGGATGGCACGCGTGCTGGATGGAACGCGTGCTGGTGCTGGTTTGCACGCGTGCTGGTTGGCACTCGTGCTGGATGGCACGCGTGCTGGATGACGAAAACATTAAAAGGTCATTCAATCATTACAATATTTACTTTGATTTTATTACAACCTATTGTTGTAACTATGACAAACCGTATTCTAGTCATGCCTAACAGCCAGTTTCACGCATAAACTTTTAGTAATAAATTGTAAATATAATTGTAAATTTTGTAAATAAATAAATAAATAAATTGTAAATAAATTGTAAATAAAATGTTTTCACGGTCCAAATAAAATCAGCCCATGGGCCAAGATTGAATTATATATATATATATATATATATATATATATATGCCCTCAGGTACTTCATTCCCAGGACTTATGATGAAAAAAATTATATATATATATATAAATATATATATATATATATATATATATATATATATATATATATATATATATATATATATATAGATCGTGATGACCAGGACAACGAGAAATGATAGCATCAACTTTTCATGTATGAACTAATGAGTTTTGATAATTCTGAAGTGGATCGACGCCTTTGGATAAGCTGATGATGCTGAACATTTCATACGGACCTACAACATCTATTAACAGACGCATTATACTGTGCGTTCAATGTCGCTGACTGTACTGAAATATACGGATAAATGAATAAAGAGGCAGAGACAAACAAACAGACAGACAGACAGACAGACAGGCATATACTGTAGATAGACAGATATACAAATAGACAGATTCACTGGCAGACAGAATGGCAGACAGGCAGATAGATAGACAAATTGATTTATTGAATGATTGACTAGATAGTATAGCTAGTACAGATGCATGTAAGATGGGTAGGCTATAGAGAGAATATGATAGATGGATGTATGGATGTGCCATAGGCCTATAGGATAGACAGGATGGATAGGATATACGCGCAAACGTCTGTATAGCTGACCTCCTGTGGATTCCACAGTTCATAGTCGAGGTCTTTGCTGATTTGGATCTGAAGGCGATGCATGGGCTGAACGAACTCGTTTCTCAGGTAAAACGCGACCTCGTTTCGCCCGGCAGCCTCGCTCTCATTGCGTCGTCAGCTGACCGGACTTTCCTTCCCCGAATCGATTTGAATGACCAGATGGGACTTCGTTGGAATGAACAAGTGGTGATAGATAGTACAGATGCACGTCTCAGCGATCGACGTAGGCGAAATAGAGAAACAGCAAGACGATGATGGATGGTCTATGGATGGATGTGTTAATTAACTGCGGCCTAAAGGATAGACAGGGATGGATAGGCAAACTATATTTATCAGCGCAAAAAACGTCTGGTAGTCGCTGCTCGACCTCCTGTTCGATCTGATTCCACAAGTTCATAGAGTCGAGGTCTTTGCTGATTTGGATCTGAAGGCGATACTTGATGGCCTTGTGGCGTTCGATCCGCTGAACGAACTCGTTTCTCAGGTAATAGCGCGACCTCGTTTCGCCCGGCAGCCTCGCTCTCATCCACGGCCGCTCCTGCTCGTTGTCGTCCAGCAGGCCGGACTCTTCCTCCCCCGACGACGGACACTCCGTCCCGCCTCCTTTTCCTCCTCCTCCTCCTCTTCCTCCTCCTCCTCCTGGAATCAGGCGAAATCTGACCAGTCGGTGGACTTCGTCCGTCGGAATGAACAAGTAGGTGATCTGACCGTAGTAGGTCAGGTCGGAGTAGGAACGCGGCGCACGTCTCAGCGAATCGACGAAGGCGAAATAGCTGAAACAGCAAGACGAACGGTACGGCGTGTAGGTCTACGGTAGGCAAAGGGTTAATTAACTGCGGCGCAGTGGTAAGCCACAGTGGATCGGCTGCGTCAGTATTAATGGGTTCCAGAGGCAAACTATATTTATCAGCGGTAAAAACGTATTGGTAATTGTCGCTGCTCGAGACCAACTTCGATCTGACATCTGACAAGTGACGTCATCGGATAGAAACAGAGCAGAATGGAAATCCATGGACGCTGACGCAGCAACACACGAAGAAGAAGAAAAGAAAAAAATGAAGACGATGAAGAAGATGAAATGCAATAATAATAATAATAATAATAATAATAATAATAATAATAATAATAATAATAATAATAATAATAATAGTAATAAGATGATGATGATGATGATGATGATGATGATGATGATAATGATGGTGATGATGATGATGATGATGATGATGATGATGAAAAAGAGAAAGAAGAAGATGATGATGAAGAAAAAGAAGCGGAAGAAGGAAAAGAATATGAAGAAGAAGAAGAAGAAGAAGATGATGATGATGATGATGATGATGATGATAAAAAGAGGAAGAAGTATTTCAAAAGAAAATTCGATGAAAACACTGAAAATGACTATGTAGAAGAAGAAGAAGAAGAAGAAGAAGAAGAAGAAGAAGAAGAAGAAGAAGAAGAAGAAGACTAAAAAGAAGAAAAATAGAAGGAGAAAGAGGAAGAAGAAGACATCATTTATCTAAGGGACTGTTTGCCATGACAGCAGCTGCATGCTCCTTACAAATGAGGGTCTCTGAGACAAGCGTCCTTGAACTCGTCCGTTTTCTGAATGTTCATAATGTCCACGAGTCCGTTGCAGTTTCTGGCGACGGACGTCCTTCCGGTCAGCAGGACGAGGTCCAGCGGTCCGTCCTCGTTCTGATCGGCGAACTTGATGGCAGCCTCTCTCTGACACGAGGCGGCGTCGTCGTCGCAGCGCAGGTTGCTGTGCCTGAAAATCAGCATCGGACGCCACCTAGCGAGTCACGGGCGAAGAGCATCGGGGTCTCACAATTATTAAAATCGGCGAACTTGGAAACGCAAATTATTAAACCTAAATTTATACAAAACTGGATATCCTTGATTTTTGACATAATAATTCAGATATTCGACTTCATTCACCGTAGACCAGTGTTATTATTATTATTATTATTATTATTATTATTATTATTATTATTATTATTATTATTATTATTATTATTATTATTATTATTATTATTATTATTATTATTATTATTATTATTATTATTATTATTATTAGATGAGTGATGACACGAATTAAATCCACATTTTCTTGTGTCCCCATCTGCATTGCATCAAATCGGTCCAACATAGCAGAGGCATGTCAGTCGCGGTACTAGGCCTATACATAGCATAGATATGTCAGTCGTTGTGCTACATACATGTAGCACAGATATGTCAGTCGTTGTACAACATGCATAGGTCTACATGTCGGTCTCAGATGGTAGGATATCCCAGGAGGGAAGGAGTTGCGCTGGGGCAATCTTGGGCTTTAGCCGCCCCTACACACACCTAAAATCCTGGCTATACGTCCCTCTGCTGGTGACGACGACTACGAATAAAACTCACCGCAGCCGGATTTTGAATCGAATGTCCGGTCGAAAGAAATCGTTGTCCGGAATTTGGTCGGCGTCGGCGACGACGACGGCGTACCCGGCCGCCCCGACGCTGTTGCAGCGACGGATGAAGGAGACCGGGGAGGCGACCGTCTTCTTGGCCTTGTTCACCTGCAGTATCAGTCGCGCCTTGCTCCCGAATCGAGGCGCAGGCATCTAGATAATTAGAAGGGATGGTTCTGGTGCTTATTACAGGCGTTTATATATGCTGTCCAAACGTCTTTCACTGATATAGTTCTGTTTCATGGATATATATACATATATATATATATATATATATATATATATATATATATATATATATATATATATATATATACATATTTAGCCAACTTTCCTTACGGAAAGTTGGCTAAATAAAGAGAAGGAATTTGTGAGATTAAGAAACTGCAGCAGGCTGACATTGTCATCATCATCATCATCATCATCATCATCATCATCATCATCATCATCATCATCATCATCATCATCATCATCATCATCATCATCATCATAGTTGCTTTCTGCCAGCCCATTAGCGCAGTAGCGGTTCCATGATTTCTTGGTGGGGGGATGAAATGAAGTCATAGGAAGTTGGTGGGGGGATGAAAATAGAAGGGAAATCAATAAACCTGACCTAAAAAGGTTGGCAACAGGGAATTTTATCCCTAATTTTAAATTTTAATACACTTTTACCGCGAAAAAATAGGTTGACAAGCAAAAAAAGGTCATCCGCAGCTTTTTCCCCGTAGTTTTACTAGGCTTTTACCCCTATAAATGGGCTTCGCGAGCAAAAGAAGTAAGTCCGGAAGTCCGGTGGGGAGGATGCACCCCCACTCATCTCCCGCGTGGAACCGCCACTGCATTAGCGACAATAGCCAGACACGAATCTTCTCCATTTATCTTTTTCCGTTGTTAATCTCTTTCCGTCGATTACTGATATCTGGCATCTTTCAAAGTCTTCTTTGATGTTATATCCACTTCTTTTCCTGGGCCTTCCTCTTCCTCTCTTGTCTGCTTTGTATGTGTAGAGTCAGTGGCGTAGTCAGGACTTCGTTTTTGGTTTTGACCGTGACCAACTTCGAAAAAATCTTGACAAGCAAAAAAGGTCATCTCCTCTATTTTTATTTTTTCCTGACAGGCAAAAAAGGTCGTCACGTCTTAAACCGCTACATTTTACATTCTATAGCCAAGGGGTTTTGACCCCAAAAATCGCGTCCCAAAATGAAAAATGCATAGAAGCTCATTAAAAATATTTTGTTTTCGGCAACCAAACCGCCCTTGGCTACGCCACTGTGTAGAGTGCTTTATATGGGAGTCAGTTGTCTTTCATTCTATTTACGTTATTATTATTATTATTATTATTATTATTATTATTATTATTATTATTATTATTATTATTATTTGACGATTTATATAGCACTATATCAAAGGCAGACAGGCTCTGCCTTGGATATAGCGCTATATTTGACCAGGTACATAGAATGGACGCATTAAATAGGCTGACAGAATGCCAACTAAACAAATAAATACACAGTAAACAACAGACCCCTTTTGTAAATTGAGTCTGATTGACAGCATACAGGTGAAAATAGGCTTTGATCCAGCTCACTGACGAGTGGCTCCTGGTAACCGGAGTCCCTTATTCGGGCTGGATCAGTCGTGGAATTTGCGCAAAACCGACGAGAAATTCGTTTTCGTAGGGGGAGGTGGATGATCGTCAATAGACTCGATATACTAGTTGTATTGACGTTCTTGGTCGCTCAGTAATAAATAACTAAAGTCTTACATGTATATGCACCATAGCTAACCGCGGCTAATTCTTTTAATATCTTTCTAAATTTTTGCTCCTGGGGCTCCGTCCCATGCAGACCCCGTTCAGAAATCTGATCGCGCTCCGTCAGACCCCCTATAGTTGGAACTGGAAATGTGGGTCTGTAGAAGTCTTGGTCCCCTCTATTTCGGAATTTTACTTTTACCCGCAACAGGTGATGGAAATTTGCTCTTCGGCCCCAAGAAAAGATCGATATTTTCTGCTTTAGAATTTAGACCTGAAATTAATCTTCTAAGCAGAATAACTGCGCAGAGAATGTGCACAGCAGCAGCAGTAGCAGCAGCAGCAACAACAACAGTAGTAGCAGCAGCAGCAACAACAACAGCAGCAGCAGCAGTAGTAGCAGCAGCAGCAGCAGCGAGAAAAGCGATAATCGAATTCGCGGATTTCGAGTCAGACGTCGGATAATTTCAAGCACATTTATCTAATCGAGGAGTTTATAATGAAACCAGAAGGAAACGGCCGATGACAAACGACCGAGCATATTTTATATATATATATATATATATATATATATATATATATATATATATATATATATATATATATATATATACGGCGCTGGCAAAAGCGGTAGCAGTGGTGGTTGGAGGTGGGGGAGGAGCGGTAGGGAAGTGTGCTGACGGTCGGTAGACGATAGCCCCCATCTCAACAACCAATCAAAATTAGACAGATGTAAAAATTTCGTCTCTTCACCTTCATATTCGACCTTCATCCCAGAGCGTTTCAACTCAACTAATCTCCTTCTGATATATATATATATATATATATATATATATATATATATATATATATATATGCATGCCTAATCCCTCCAACTTTATTTATTTATATATATTACTCCCACCTGGTATATATATATATATGGTTTATATACCATTTATATGGTGTATATACAGTACACCTATCACTCCCACTATATATATATATATATATATATATATATATATATATATATATATGTTGTCGCATTATTATATATACGCATTTGTTTCGCCCTCTTTCCTCCAATCCATCCTTGTTTACATTTTGTTCCCACAGCATAGGCCTATCTAAGATTTTTCATGTTGGGGTCTGACAACACCCACCCTGGCATATTCGACCCTCAGTTAGGGGCTGAAGCAGATACAAGTCAAACATTCTGACCACCACACGGCAGGGAGTAAATCCCCCTTCGCCCCCGACAGATTCGAACGCTCCAGTCTAGTGTCTTCATGCCCCCTTTTCTCTCTCTCCATGTCTTGTCTTTCTGTCTTTTTCGTCTGTAAAAGAGACGAAAGACAGACACTTGATGTTCGTCCATTCGACGATTTGAACCACCATTTATTGGTTAATCGCTAGACGCGACGAAAAGACCAATGCAATCCAACAGGTGGCAATTAAAAATAAAATACAGCGCACCACGGCTTAAAGCCACATCTAGTCGTCACCTCAGAAAGCAAGCCCAGAACTCAGAGCTAATTTACGAAACGCACGAAGCAAGGCTCTACATAAATCTACTCACACCTGCATCGAATCTTTCTCCTGCAAGCAAGTATGTCAGGTATGTCCTAAAGCTGAAATACCAGAGCTCAACGGTAATAATACGGTCGATGTGATGACATGTCTGCTTCATATCGCAAAGCATAAGCTACGACATTCAACTAAACTGCATCTATTACAACGTACAGTACATGTACAGTGTAATTTACAGCTATACAACTGAATTAAAAGGTACAAGAAAATTGGTAATTTGAAAATCAACTGGAAGGTATTACAAATTTGGTAGAGCGCGAAAGTTATTTTAAAATAACATGTTGCTGAGCATGGGATGACTAAGACCCCCCGCACCCACTCAAAAGAAAAAAAACAAACAGTATCTCGGCCAGTCCGACACCGTCGAACTAAGCTCAGACTCGACAAAGATGTGAGGCCATGCTTAAACAGTATAGTTTATTCAAAATCTCGGTCGATTTTGAAATTTTTATATTTAAAATTTCGAAGCTAATTTTGATGGATGAATTATCAAAGGCTATTCTTACATTTGATTTGAAAAAATTCGAAAGAAAACGGCCATTGGAGATTAGAAGAGAACATTAAGAAATCTTTGGTCGACGATCTGTTGGCATTAGCCTAAATATTCTACAGTGTATGGCTATTGCTCAAATATACGTAGAAAACTTCCAGGTATGTAGTAGTAGTAGTAGTAGTAGTATTATAGTAGTAGTAGTAGTAGTAGTAGTAGTAGTAGTAGTAGTAGTAGTAGTAGTAGTAGTAGTAGTAGTAGTAGTAGTAGTAGTAGTAGTAGTAGTAGTAGTAGTAGTAGTAGTAGTAAAATAATAATAATAATAATAATAATAATAATAATAATAATAATAATAATAATAATAATAATAATAATAATAATAGTAAGTGCGGAGCAAGTCAGAGGTGAAAACCATTCGAGGTAGCTATGCAGTGGCTAGTAGCTATGCAGTGGCTAGGGTCAGATTTGAATCACGGTATATGCACAATGTGTTATATATAGGAGCTGTTACAAAAACAACGACCAACATGATTTCAAAGCCAATTCTTTACTGAGGAGAGGGTGACGATTAGTAGGCCTAAGTATCCTGTTCAAGGACGTCGCCAAATCTTACAAATTTCAGATCGGTTTCCGTTTTCGGATAATACGGAACTTTTGTTGACGCGGTCGGTAAATTTAGAAGCAGCGGGCAAGACCTATCTGCTAACAGGGCTTTTTATCAGTGGGAACGCATGGGAACGGCGTTCCCACACCTTTTTTGCCAGATTGTATATATAATTATGGATATGTAATAATGCGTTTGGGAGCGTACAGGTACAGCGTTCCCACATCCGTTTTTGTTGAAGAGTAAAAAAGGATGAGTTCCCAAACCTTTTTTCCTAGAAAAAAGCCCTGTCTGCTATTAATAACAAGTGGTTAAGTAGGTGCTATTAAGTCTGGCGTGAAAACCACTATTGTAACGTATACGGAACTTTTGCATCGTTTCCGTTTGGCAGAGCGATAGGTGTATATATAGGTTACACTACACAGGCTTCCGTAGCTGAGACCAATGTTTCTCTGAATGATCTGGTCCTGTGTCTGAATTGCATCTTATCCTCCACATTCTGTCGTTTTCTCTCCTCCGTGTTCTACAGTTGTAACTGACTGATACGGCTGCCTTCGACTTGTCGGGCTTTCTTTCTGTAAACTCCGGCTATTTCTTTTAAGACACCGTACAAATGTATCAGCCGACAAAACTCAGCAGGGGCTCTAAGACGCTCACTGCAAGACAAAGTAAATATCTGCGTGTACTGTACTATACATGACTTTCGTCTTGCAGTAATATGTATAGGGCTGCCGGTTTAAATTAAATTAATTATGTGATTTTTCTCGAAGAAATATATATGCGATACTCAGAGGTCATAAATATGCGGGGGAAATGCGAAAATGTTCCATTTATGCGCCAAAATCAAATGTCCCAGTTATGCGCCTATTTCACCTCGCATATTGCCAGAACCAGTATAGATGCATAGAGTATGCCTACATTTACTTTTAAAAAATGCGTCTTTATGCATGACTTTTCCTTTTCTTTCGGAATAATATTATCGCAGTTGACTTTACATTTAAGTCAACGCACACGGTCTGCTGCGTTTCTGTTGCTAACGTTTTCCTATCATAATAATTATTATTATCCGTTCCGCAAAACACACACACACACACACACACACACAACACCTCGACAAGCGATGATTTGCGACGCAGGGTCTCTATATGTATTCTGCAGACTCGAAGGCGCATGAGACTGTTTACGGTGGAGAAACGGCGGTTGATATAGCCACCGCACCGATCATTCGGAACACGTGAAACAGCCCGAAGGATAACACACGAACGGGTCTGCAGTGTACATAGGCAGTCCCTGCAGAAGCGTAGCGCAAAAAACAGCGGAAGGAAAAAAGAAGCGAGCGAAAAGACCAAATAACTCGAAGATATGTGTGTCAACATTTTGCGGTGGTTGGCTGCTGTGCTATAGCAAATCTAAACCTCTAACGGATATCGAAAGATATTCTTCAAAATTTTAATAGTCAGGTTCCTTGATAATGACTGGAATTCATCCCCAACACGCATTAATAGGCTTATATATATATATATATATATATATATATATATATATATATATATATATATATATATATATATATATATATATATAGAGAGAGAGAGAGAGAGAGAGAGAGAGAGAGAGAGAGAGAATAGTGATACTATACCGGTAGTTGCGAGACTATCTCATCCAGTAGCGTTTACTCTATCACTTCAGCTAGCCTAGGGAACCTCTCCTTCAATTAATGTATGGGGAAACCCCCAATTTGCACAATGACAAGCAGATTCCATTACAGTCAGCCTTTCCCATTTTTTGCATTGTGGTAGGTTCATTTCCAGTACCACGTCATTGTTGTCGGACATCACTAATGGCGATTTGTCACCCGATTGCACTGAACGTCACCGCTCCCCCCAGTGCCACCCCCTCCTACCACCGCCCTGGATGGCCATAATACAGGGTGCTTCCGTGTTTAACTGTTACTGTGTCATTGCACCTGCAGGTTTTTTTGTAAAACGCATTAGAACGCATTAGAATATTTTCCGGGACGTCGACACGACGTAGTGGCCAAACAGTTACTATAATGATTATAATCAATGCAAAATAAAATTCATGCATAGAAAATTAAGAACTATATCAGTTCTAAATATTCTCTTTTTATGAATTTAATGTTGCAAAAAACACCAGTTTTAAGACTTTCCGGAACGCCGTTCCGCCTCGTTCCGGATCAAAAGAGCCCTGCTCACCTGACATTGCTTTTCGAGGCGCTTTTTAAAATTTTCACCGAGGACTCGTTGGCATATTTCCATCGAACGATTTCTCCACACGGAAGGTTTCTCGTCGACTTCGACATCTGTGTGAGAGATAGAGAGCAAACCAATCGTTAGTGCCGAGTCACAGTGAAAGTGTAAAACTGGAAGACACACTATTGAGAACTATGTGATTGTCTGTCTTGAGATTAACGTTACAGACTTTGCCGCTATCAGCTAAGAGCAGGGTTATTTCTAGGAATATCAAAAATTGGGGTTGTCGGTTAAATTCTGGGGTCCCCTGTAAAAAAGTCTGACAAGCAAGAAAAAAGGTCATCCCATAGCTGACATTAGGGGTGTTAGGAGAGTGTCGGTCTCAAATGGGTGGAGGGGGTTAGGGGTGTAAAAATATCCCTGGTTAGGAGCATTCGAATGAATCTCGATCATTTCAAGTAATGTACAATCATTTCAAAAACTGTCATCGTGCAATGAAAGTAGGTTACGAGATTTGAATGAAATCTAGCTAGACTGCATTGCGCGCTAGAAAAATTCCTATCGGACGAAATTTTAAAAGAAAATCACTCTAAGATAAGATGATATAATTATTTAATTGAAATGAAATGCTCATGCGTCGACTGTTTAGCTTAAATGCCAAAAAATATATTTTACGTTTCAAATATTAGAACATATCAACAATAACATGGGTTAACGCCGACAAATAAATTAATTATATTAGACGTCGAGATAATTGTACTGTACCACATGCAGTAAGTCTACGGCGAAAGGAAGACATCGGCGCCTGACTATTTTTGCATCTGTAGTTAACGTAGTGTCATTTATTTGACTTTAGAGCAGTCGAAATGTCTCTCTAAGATTTGCCTGAATTTCGTTTTACCAATGTATTGTTTCAATACTGTGTTGGAAAACACTAAGTAACAATCAAGCAACATTACATGCATAACTATACTGTGCATGTATTATATGTGTGTATGCATGTATGTAATGCATGTATGTATGTATATATGTATGTATGTATGTGTATGCATCAGTCTACTGGAGCTAGTGACATGTTTACTAAGCATCGTTCTCTAGATTTATTCATAATAACTCATCTGTGTTCTATAGTTCATGATAGATTTGTTGTGTGCAGTTGTTGTGCAATATTGCCTCATGAATATTACGAATCATATTGAGTAAGATGACCGAGTAGCAGGTGCATTGTACAGGTACCTCCGTCTAGAATAAGAGTCTCTCTAGGCCTATAGGCCTACGAATGCCTAATATCTGACACGTTGCAGATAAATCTCCTCAGCTCGATGTTTTTATGCATCTATTTTGGAATGGAGAGGTGAAGGGCTGCCCACTATCACTATCTCAACATCCAGCATCAGTTCAACGCCCTAGATTGGAAGTTGGGGGTCAGAGGTGGGGGGTGGTAGGGTGCGGGGAGAAGGGGAAAACACCGCCGTCTTTAAGGCGTTGGCAAAGTGACGCTGCAGTAAAACAGCAACATAAGGACAATGCAGCTTTTCAAATAGAACGTTATCGACAAATGCTCGTTCAGGTTTGTTCGTATTAACGTATACATTGTACGTTCAATTGTTAGGTGTCCTTGCAGTGCTTGTACGACGTGCCACCCCAATCAGTTGTTGATGATGATGATGATGATGATGATGATGATGATGATGATGATGATGATGATAATGATGGTGGTGATGATGATGATGATGATGATGATGATGATAATCATTATTATTTTAATTACTAGTATAATATACTAATTTAAAGAAACGACCTTGTGGTCGATTCACTTACTATTCTTCAAATTCACCGACAGGTCCGACTTCTGTTCATCCATTTCCGGTTCAGTTTCCTCGACGATGACGTCATCGATGCCAAATAATCCGTTGCAGCCGGTCTTGGACGACGTCGTGCCGGTTCCGTTCTCCACCGGATCTCCCGGAGGGTCCCTGAGCGGACGAAGCGGCGTCGCGGGCAGGAAGGTCGACCGAGGCGGCTCGAGCAGGGTCGAGCGCCTCCGCCGCGGGGACTGGGCCGTCGACGGGGGAACGGCGGGGTCAAGTCGAGGATCCTTGTTGCCCATCATCGTCGTCGAACGAGAGGACGGGAGACGACGGCGGCGGCCATCGGTCGGTACGGTCGGAAGTGACGATGGGAGTCCGTCTAATCCGTTGTCTTTTGCGTTACGTTACTAAGCAGCGAAGGAGATTCGAGAAACACGCGACGATCCGATGAAAAACTTAAATATTTAGAACCACAGGAAATCATTCTCTCTCTCTCTCTCTCTCTCTTTCTATCTCTATCTATCTATCTATCTATCTATCTATCTGCCCAATCAACTGGGCGTTCACTGTCGACTGGTTTTGAAATGGATTATCAGTTAGTGTGTAATCTCTCGCGTCTGCGCTAACCCGAAGCCAGTTGGAATTAGGCTCGTATCACAGGTAGTGGGATTGTTGTGGCTATAGGTTGGTTCTATGTTCATGTCTGTCTGTCTCTGTCTGTCTGTCTGTCTGTCTGTCTGTCTCTCTCTCTCTCTCTCTCTCTCTCTCTCTCTCTCTGCGCATTTGCGGCATGAGGTTCGATGCTCAGCAAAGGCTTTATGTGGTGGCAGCACAGTTGCCAAACGGGGGAACCAGCGCATTGCCTCCTCGTCGGGAACCAGAACAGCGGCCAACCGCCTGCGAGTACGATGGATCCGGTGTGACTGCCCTGGACGGGAGGATCAGAACCGGATCCAAGGCACTCGGTCGGCGCAATGCGATCTCGTATACGCCAACGCCAGTTGTTCGAGTCTTATTCAGTCCAATGCGATTATCACTTTGCCTGCCGAAGTTGGAAAGAACCTGGAAAGACCGAACATACACAGAGACAGCGGACAATCGCATGCGATGCCGTACGGCTTGAGTTCCTGAGTTCCTACCGCAGAGGTACAGGTAAAGGCAGTCCCGTACTCGAAAGAACGTAGGGTTTCCGGCGCTGATCTCCGGTCTAGGCAAGCAGTGACGACGCAGGTGGCTTGCGCCATTAATCTAGAAGGCTGTCATTACTTTCTATAGACCCACGTTTTACCTTCGCAGCTTAACGCTGCAACCAATTTATCGACGCCTAAGCCAGTGTTTATTCTAGCCACCTTGACATTGGGGATTTTTAAATGTTTGGGTGGAGGGACAAGGTCTGAGTCTCCATACTTTGGGGGAATATCCATCCGCCAGCCACCATATGAAAAATTTGGAGGGAAATTTTAAAACTTGGGGGACATTCCCCCCAGAGAAGGCCTAGAATAAACACTGCCTAAGCGATGAACGGCTTGGTTGGCCGCTGCCACCACGACTAGATATCGGGACGGCCACCCATCCAAGTACTAACCGCACTCGACGCTGCTTAACTTCGGTGTTCTGACGGGAACCGGTCGCACAACGCCAAGATTGTACTGCAAACGAGTCGGAATTCAGCCTCAACGAATAGGAAAGTAGGCCTACGCGATCAGGGAAGGCGGCAGTAATCGTCTTGATGACAGCTCTTACCAAAACAACAGTGTAAGGACAGTATAGTGCAAGTTGCAAGTTAAGGGAGCGGTTACCATGACGACGAAGATTTATGGCAACAACGATTCGTGGTAATGTTGAGCAGTCAGTTTTGATTGCTTAGCAGCACATGATGATGATGATGATGATGATGATGATGATGATGATGATGATGATGATGATGATGATGATGATGATGCCGAGGAGTATATACGTAGAAGGAAGACGATAGTGATGAGGAGTGATGATGACGATTTTGAAAAAACAATGGCAATTTTAGGAAGCTATCGTAGAAAATCTACAATAATTACTTATTACTTATTACAAGAAGCTGTAGTTAATTACCAATTGGCCGGACAGATGCTGTAAGTGCGCGTGCGTGAAGCAGTGCTCGGACATTTCGATTCAGAGCTCAAAAGTTTCGCAGGACGAGATGCTCTGCAGCAGCAGCAGCAGCCGATGTATCATCCATCACCGCCTGTCACACCGAGTAAAGAGAAGGAGAGGGAGAGGGAGAGGGAGAGGAGAGGGACAGGAAAAGGAGAGATAGAAATAGAAGCGGCTAATTACTGATAAATGTTCAGTCGAGATGGAGGGTCTACGAGGGGGCGTGAGGCGGGGGGAAGGTGGCAGACGAGCTTGGATGCTTAGGAGCCTGCGGCAGACGACTTGAAGAAGAGTCATTGACAGCTGCATTAATTACGCGCCCGATGGCAAAGTGGAGTTATGAGGAGGCGGGGAATGTATGAGAGGAAAAAGATGACGAAAAAGTGTGGATGTGGCTCTTAGGCCCGCGTAGCCTGTTGAAATGAGTTTAGGACTAGGCTATATCTAAATTGTCGATCGGAACGTTTCTGTTCTGAACGATAAGTGGCGATTCAAGCAGTGGCGGCTCCAGGATTTTCCAAGTCGGGGGGGGGATTCTGGCGAAAACTTCTAAGCATGGAGAGCCAACTATTTGTTTCTAGGTATGTTGTAGCAATATAGGGTCCCAATAGGGGACCACTGGGAGGCCAGGTATTCAAAAAGGGGGCACGGACCTCCTTCCGCCGCCCCTCCCCCCATTTGGAGCCCCCACTAAATTCAAGTGATCAAAATCACGAATATGAACGTTTTATCTGAATGTCTGGAAAATAACTGAAAATAGGGCTTATATTTCTTGCGGCTGTTTAAATCGGGACTGCATGACTCCTAGACCTAGAGCAAGTATAGTATTTACTTCTTTTTGAATCGCTAGGTGGCAACAGAATCCTGAGTAGCGTCCAATCTATTCGTTAGGCGGCAGCAGATTCATGGACTGCATTGATCTGCCGGTGTGTATGCGCCTGCTTTGTTTTGAAAATTTGAACGGCTTGTGTTAATATTGGCGCCATCCGGCGATCGAAACTCAAGGATTCGTGCGATGGATTAGCTGCAGTACATGGGCTAAAATATTAGCACTGTCAGTTGTACAGAAAACTTTGAAGATTTTTTAAAAAATATTCTTTGACTGATACAATGTTGTTGACAGTCTTCATGCTCTAAACTATTTTGTAGAGCAACAACTTGCGTTACCAGGATGGCCGAGTGGTTAAGGCGTTGGACTTAAGATCCAATGGACATATGTCCGCGTGGGTTCGAACCCCACTTCTGGTATGGAAGTTTTTTTTGAACCGCCAAATAACCGTAGCTACCTTTTCACTTACCTCAGTATGGCCATTAAATTTTCTGGCTTCAAAGTACGCCTTATAATTCGAAAATATTGGCCTATTTGAGTGAAACAGCTCATGACCGTCAACCTTCAGATATGAAGATGACAGGGCCTGTTTTAACGTGCAGTGATACACAAAATGTGCAGTAATAAATTGGAAATGTGCAGTGATAAAACGGTAGCGTAAATGTGCAGTCATAAAATTTAATGTGTTGGGGGACATAAGGTCTATTAGGTCTAAGTCTCCAAAAACCTTGAAAAGCAAAAAAAGGTTATCTTCCTAATGACTTAGTGAAATGTGGTAACAAACAAATAAAAGGTCGTCACTACATTTTCAGAGTTTCACTGCAACTTGGCTGAAATGTGGTAACAAGCAAAAAAACGTTGTCACTACTTTTTCAAAGTTACAACTTGGGTGAAAGGTCGTCACCTTGTGCAGTGATAAATTTTTCTTAAAACATGCCCTGGAAGATGACACATGATGATAATTTGAGTGACATTATATTTGTATATGTTAGAAGATTCTATATTCTTAATACACTATCATAAATAGTGTATTAATAATAAATAGATATGTAAATAGCATAATTTCAAAATGGGCTATAGGCCTACTGTTAGCAGGTGACTCTAAAATCTCATGCGCTTGGTTACTTGGCGCCTGGCGCCTGGCGCCACAGTAGGCCTAAACAAATATTGATGGTAATATCAATCTAAAATTTAATCATCTTAAAACGGGCATTCGTGGATTGTCGAGCTAGAAAACCGTAGAAAAATTGGCGACAGAATTGTCAGAAAGTGTTGACAAGCTTCTCGTCTCACTTAAACACTTTCCGTCACAATTTATTCACTAGGCCTACAGTTCAGTGGCGGCTCTAGGATTTGGCAAGTGGGGGGGCCGTTGGGGGCAACTTCAATCATGGGGGCCAACCATTTGTTGTTTAATGTATGTAGCATTAAGTATAGGGTCCCAACTGGGGGGGCCACTGGGGGGGCCAGGCTCTCAATAGGGGGGGCACGGGCCCCCCTGGCCCCCCGGTGGAGCCGCCACTGCTACAGTTGCACTTTCAAGTTGGTTTACAGAATGAGTGAGCTTCAGTGGCGTAGCCAAAGGGGGGTTGAGGGTTAAACCCCCCTTTGGCGCCGACGAAAAAATGAATGTGTTTTGAATGTGTTTCCATGCATTTTAAATTTTCGGACGCGGTTTTGAGGGTCAACCCCCATTCTGGCTGCTGAACAAAATTTTTTAAACGCCATAAGCTTGACGACCATTTTTCCTTGTCAGAATCTGAAAAGAAACATTTTTTATAGAAAGACATAGGATAGAAACATAGAATGACTTTTTTGCTTGTCAAGAACTCAAGATTTTTCAAAGGTTGGTTACGGTCAAAAGGTCAAAAGTCAAAACTAAACCCCCCTTCGGGAAATCCTGGCTACGCCACTGGTGAGCTTCAAATAACGGGCACAGTACTCGAAGTAGATTAACTCTGTGGCCGTGACGCACATAGGCCTATGCGTCCTGGCTTATCTTCCATTAAACGCATAGGCCCTATGTGCGTCAACAGGCTTTGAAAATCCATTAAAAATCTGCCGTTTCGAATTAATGCTTCAAACTTGAAATATTGATGTAGTAATCATTCATTCGCTAGATGGAGTGAATTTTAGTGTATGATCTGTGCCATGGTTACTGTATGCTAAATCCATACTTTTCTGTCAAGCCACCCCCCCCCCTTACCCCTAATGACCCTTCATCTCATGGACTATAATAGAGACCTTTCTCCACCCACGGCAGTTGTCCAGTGGTAAAATGCAATTTTCTGTGCTTTGTGCAGTGATAAATTTTCCGGACGATCTTTTTCGCTTGTTTCTTTCGCGGATGTCCAACGATTTTATGAGTTTGGTGCAGTGCTAAATCATTTTTCCTTAAAACAGGCCGTGCGGGTAATGCAGTTCCAAGAAGGTGCTGCAAAGTCTGTAGTGTGCAGTCACCAGGTCTTGATGGGGGAAAAGACAAGGGCGGCTACCAAATACTACTGTGGTGAATGCAACATAGCCGTGTGTAGGCCTACTGCGCCGTGCTTTGAAATCTATCACATCAAGTTGAGTTATTGACATCGCAGGCACAGCTGTGGCTAAACGTAATCATAAATGGAGTACAAAGCAGACAGTTCATTTCCACCAAATCATAAAAGAAAGATAAACCAGACATTCACGGCACCAAATCATAAAATAATGGAAGACTGTGTATAAACAATAGATGTATTCATTTTTCAAATCTGCAAGCTACAAAATTGTCTCCAAATTCATCGCAAAGACTTGTGTTCTGAAAAGAGGTGTTTGGGTTACAAGTCATAGGCCTATATATCTACCAAATGTCCGATTTTCAAAAATTTTTATTCATTTTGTTCCACTTTGCCGCTTACCCATGTGAGGTTGCCCCTCAAAAATTTTAGCTGATAAGCTTTTAAAAAAATTGGAGGAAGGCTGCTATTTTAGGCCTTAGAGTGGACCATATCCCTCAAATTTTTTGGGCACGGATAGTTAGAAAGAGCAATAAATAAAGCTAAACAAATGTTTATACCTCATCTGTTTAGCTTCTATATAGCCTGAGATATAGTAAATTTAAATATTCAGTTTTGAAGGACGTTTTTCCAAAAATAAATGGCAGGCACGGTGACGGCGTCTAAAATTTTAATGGACGGTAAAGGAGCTAAAAAAATTAAAATAGGCATATTAACGTAAATAACTTTTTGGAATAAAACGTTAAAATGAAAACCATTAGTCCAACGTGGCTAAACCATTTGCAAATGAGGTCAAAATAGTTATCTACAAAGCTGGTACTATTCTAATCTTGCTGCATTCTCAAGTTTCAACTCCTATAGGGGCGGTTTCACGTTGGGGATGACTGGGGATGCACCCCCCCCACCGTCCCACCAAAAATACGAAATACGTGTGTAACGTTGATGAATTTCTGAGAAAATGTTTTGGTATTTATTACTTGGTAGTAGGCGACGATTATACTAAAGTAGGCCTACAGTAGGCCTACTTTAGTATAGTCGTCGATAGTAATCATAAATCGACAAGTCGTTGTGGAGTTGTTGATTTTGCACTATGACTTTGTACAACCAGACTAACATGGCTTTTATACATTGTCAATTCTAAGCATTACATTTTATAAATAAAATCTACAGATTTCTTCTAAACCATTTACATTTAATTCCTTTGACGAGTGTTATCATCCTCCATAAAAATACTTTGCTGCGACTGCCTACCTGGATCTACATCCTCTACCACCACGGACAACGTATTACGGACTATGGATCTTACCGAGACCGAGCGCTCGTGAATAAGCTGGTATGCACTGCACCGAGCTTTCGGGCAGCGCTATAGACATTTCGTTTTTACTTACTTACTTGGCGGGTGGTCTTCCTCGAATTCTTAGCATCCCCCCCCCACCAAGAGCTCTTCGAACCGCCACTGTCAACTCCTCTGGCCTGAGGTTACTCGGAGTCAGTAGGCCCTATGACCAATGCGACACCGCCGTAGAATATATCGAAACCTCGTCGACGGTCGAAGCTTAGCCGTGTCCTTATAAGCCGCTCTAGTAAAGTAAACCCTGCCGTGCTGCTGAAAAGCGTATGCAAGCGGAGGATCGAATGACACTAATGCTAATCCCTGGCTATAAGACGCAGACAGACAGAGAGAGAGACAGACAGACAGACAGAGACAGAGAGAGAGAGAGAGAGAGAGAGAGAGAGAGAGAGCAGCTGCTCGTCTGATGGAATGGTAACAAACAAGTCGATTATAGCGCCAAATGGCATCGCCAGATCGTTGTCAAATGGCATTCAGGGAACCAGATCCGTCGCCACAGCAACGCTTCTGGCTACGGCGAGGTGAATATTGCCCTTTCTTAATCTGTATAGGCTATCAGAGGTGTTATCTTAATCTGTGTATCAGAGGTGTTATCTTAATCTGTGTATCAGAGGTGTTATCTTAATCTGTGTATCAGAGGTGTTATCTTAATCTGTGTATCAGAGGTGTTATCTTAATCTGTATATCAGAGGTGTTATCTTAATCTGTGTATCAGAGGTGTTATCTTAATCTGTATATCAGAGGTGTTATCTTAATCTGTGTATCAGAGGTGTTATCTTAATCTGTGTATCAGAGGTGTTATCTTAATCTGTATATCAGAGGTGTTATCTTAATCTGTGTATCAGAGGACAGAGGTGGGCAGACTGCGGCTCATCCAACAGAATCTGCGGTTCGCAAAAAGTTCAAGAATTCTTTTTGAATCAGATTAACAGATCAACAGAAGCATACAAGCTTTTGAAAATTTGTAACTTGCGATATTTTTCCCAAAAAGTAAGGTCGAAATTTATTTCTGTATTCTTAACTAATAATGCTCTCGTTGTCGAGTATTTGAATGGCGTACAGTACTACTGTACGTTACGTTTGCATATCTTGTATTCGTTGTTGTCGAGTTGTAGACTATTTTCAACTATTTTACACCGAAGTTCGAAAGAATGATAGAATCAGTGGAGCAAACGCGAAAGATTGGAATTGAAAGCCACCTAAGCCTATAGAAACTTGAAAGAATATGAAGGTGACGACCTTTTTACTAGTCAGCTCCTAAAAAAGGAAAAATAAAATTTTCTTCCAAAGTTTGGTCACGATCGAAACCAACCCCCCTCCCGAAATCCTGGCTACGCCACTGCCCTAAGCTCTCTCCTTTTACTAGCCAATGATTAAGACTCTCAGATCGTATTCTGGCGAAACAAAATACGAATTAAAGTCAGTTATTATCAGTTTCTTTCGCTGTCGTCAACCTCAGCTTCTACTAATCTGGAACGGTTAACATTAAGCTTTGCCAATACTAGCGAGATGTTGAAGGTTATCCATAGGGCATATGCCACCGAAAGGAAAACGCAGGCTTTGTCGGGGCTGTCGCCCGGATCTCTGTCGCGTACCTCTCGGCACGGACGGTCCTGCTTGCTTGGCTTTGACTCGACAAGAGTTCTGCCGATCGATCGACAGCATAAAGGGAACTGACGGACATTATTACGCTGTCAGCTGCGACAGTCAACGATGATCGTCTGACACGAAACCAACTGACAGAAAGTAAGTTAACGATGCGGATAGATTGGCTTCACCCCCCCCCCCCATCGTTGAGCTATATTATTTCTTTCTTTCGAACCAATCGACGTAAAATGACAAAACACGGAATTAGTTTAGGCTACTACAGTGGTTCCCAAAGTGGGGAGTCGTGAAAAATTACAAATTAATCATTCTTAATTTTTCGTTTTGCACATATCGAGACTTTTGATACTTTGTAGGCCAATTACAACCCACAAAGAGCTATTTCCAGTGTTTTGCTTGTCAAGACTTTTGGGTCTTTTGGTACCAATTAGGCTATTATTACCCAAAAAGTGTCATTTCGCAAAGTGCATCCACGTTCAAAATTGACACGAGGAGCCGTGGAAAAATCTGGACTTGCCAAAGTTTGGGAGCCACTGACTACTATATTTTCGACGAAAGGAAGGGAAAATATTAGAGTAGGCCAAAATTGGACTTTAAGTTTAGCCTATGGTGTTATAAATTAATAATATGTATTTAGCTTATATTGAGAATCATTTGAAACAGTTAAATCTTATAATGATTCCACTGTAGGCTGGTTAACAGGAGACTAAAGTCTTGGATCTGTTATGAGTCTGACACACGAAATAAGCAACCTACAACTATTTTAGGTAATGCTGGATTAAAAGTTCATTCTTCGAATCGACAAATAACGCACATCTTGCAGTCTGAAATGCAATAACAGAGCATAATAGGCCTATATTGAATTTCAATATTCAACAATTCCACATAATCGCTACATATTAAAGATAATTATAATTAATTAAACAATCTAACGAAGTACATGCGTTACTCTAGACGAATCCATGAATAGTAATTGGTGTTATCATATAGGCCTAACTGCGAGCATAAATGCAGGAAATGCTGGAACTTATATGTCTGGCAATTTCGATGGAAGATGGAGAAATAGCAGATGATAGAAAGATCGTAAGATCGTAAGAAAGAAAGATAGATAGATAGAGAGAGATAAACAGACAGATACAGGCAGAGAGACAGACAGAGACAGAAACAGAGACTAATGCCGTTCATATGGCTTCCTTCCGTATCAAATGGAGTGGACATCGCGCGCTTTTGTGATCTTTATTTTTTATCTCTCTGACAAAAATAATGCTAGATTGACGAATGAGAAATAATTATTTGGCGGAAAATTGTTTCCTTTAATCTCGCCATCAAGTTTCATATCCACTGCTTTGACATGCATCAAAAGAGAAAGGTTTTATCTTCCTATACGGATGCGAATTTATGCCTATGTCTGTCTCTTTGCCAGCCTATCTGTTTGTCTACATGTATCCAGTGTTTTATTCAAACTCCAGGCCTTTGAGGGGGTTGACTTGGCTGGGGGTGGGGAAGATACTTGGTTAAATGCAAAAATTTGTGTCAGTGCCGAAGTTGTTTTTGGGGGATTTGGTTTTTTTGGGAGCGGGGGATCTCACTGTAACAGGCCTGGATAAAACACTGCATGTGTCTATTGTGTCTTCCTTTGGCTGTTTGACTGTCTTGGCTTAACGGCTGTCATTTATCAAGTCTTAAGTAAAAAAAAATTCACAGTGACTATATTTTTCAGCCCAGTTATCAGGATTAATATTACATTTCTAGTTTCCGAATTGTTTTCTCTCATCTTTCCGTTCGCAGTTTGAACGCGCGTTAATTAATTAAGATGAACAGCTGCATCCGAATATCGTTGACGGTTCATCTTAACGATGCTTTTATTACTTAGACTCACGAGACAATCGAGCTAAACTTTTCAAATGTTGAGTTTTAAGAAATAAGCGACTATTCGAGAAGTGCCATAGCGTCTCGCCCATAACACGCGTGCTATACAAAATTGCCTTTAGCATTAAGGTTAACACACGGACGATTTTCTCGAAGAACTGCGCTTTCACTGTCCATCTTGTACGCTGTTTGGCCGGCGGCACTTAGGTCAGTCTTACTCCGGTCGGCTGTCACTCCAGTCTTCGGCGCTTGAGGCGGTCCATCTCTGGTCGGACCTGCCTAGTGCAGTGGCAGTGATGTTCTCGGACAGAGGACCGTCTCTCGGGAATTCACCGCGGAGAACTCCTCGCAATCAGCGCCTGCGCGACCATCGAACACTCGCTTCATATTATTCCAAATAGTGCACGATAATTACCATGCGTCTGATCGGCATTTCGTTCCATTATGTTTTCTATGTATAAATATAAACAAGAGAGAGAGAGAGAGAGAGAGAGAGTGGGAGAGAGAGGCAGACAAACATGCAGACAGATACAGAGAGAGACAGAAAGAGAGGCAGAGAGACAGAAGGATAGACAGACAGTGAGACAGAGACAGGCTGAGAGAGAGAAAGAGAGAAAGAGAGAAAGAGAGAGAGGCAGACAAACATGCAGACAGATACAGAAAGACAGAGACAAAAAAAGCGACACAAAGAGATAAAGATAGACAGACAGAGACAGACAGACAGAGACAGGGAGAGACAGACAGACAGACAGAGAAAGAGTGACCTACAAGCACTGTCCGCATAGACAGCTACAATAGAGAGGCTGAGTGTCATCATCACTGACAGCGCTCTCGTAAATATTGTATTTCGGATTCCATTTGGTGGAATGAGTCGGTCGACATGCAGGAGTCACTCTGCCGTGAATTTTCGAAAAGCTATCTATACAGATGCTTCGAGTTTATTTCTTGTCCACTGCTGCGCCACGCGCCATGGCTAGATCCGTTGCACCGCGCTACTCCAGGTGTTAATGCGTCTAAAGCGTTTATCTGCAGGGCCCAGTGAGTCACTGGAGTCCGTGGACTCATAAATCGCCAGTCGAAGCTGACTCTAAGTGGAGCAGCAAAACCAATATGGAAAGAACCTATTCTGGAGTGCGATTTCCGAAATAGCCTCTGTCCTGTAGTTAGCAGCTCCGGATTAACCACGTTGCGTATGTTTCAATAATTAATTGAAACGGGCCTACTAATAAACGTAGAAATTTAATGGCCTACCATATATATTCTACTATTCTACTATTCTACTAGTGATTAGTCTACTGCCAATACTGGCAGAGTTTAATTCTGCTAAGACTAAGTCGTAAAGTGCTATTGTCAAGTTAATGTAAAAGCGCTACATAAATATCAGTATTTAACATTTTAAAGACCGTTTGTTTAAGGAATCACAATCGATGGAGTGCTATAAAATCTATTTGTGAAACGGGTCTACAAAAGCTTAATCTGTCCCTGCAGCACGTGTATGCTGTATGAACCTTTGTTCTTCCGCATCTCCAAAAGAACGAATCTGCTTGGAGGGGAGTGGAACCGATATGATGAATTTTCGCATGAGTTTTTTTTCCTGTTTTCAAACGGTTAGACTTACGCTTACCGCATCCAGACACGCCGTTAAGACTTGTGACGCTAGTTTTGAGAGTATCGCCTTCTATCGAAGTGTTCTGTTTCCTGAACACGAACAGTGTTTCATCTTCCATAGGATAACATAACTCTGACGACTGTTCTTCGCGAAATGAAAAACGCAGGCATTTTGCTTGCCGGATGTGAAAAACTGGATCGATAAAAACGAGAGAAAGAGACGTATCCTCTCTGATTCTTAGTCGTTCTGATCTCTTCTGAGGCTATAATATATTTTCTACCGTGCTGTTGACTTTTTGAACAGGTGCGTCATAAATCTAATCTTACAGTTTTATGTTCGACCACGCTGTAAAGCTGCATGCATGGCATCTTGCGGCCAGCAGGCTATTCGGTAAGCAAACGATAGGAAAGCGTTGCTTTTGACAGCGTTCCAGTATCCTCCTCTGTGTTGGAAAGAAAACCGACGGTTTTGGATTTAGAAAATATTTTGCTCAAACTGTGAGTTGTGCACGATGAATCTATGTTTGTGAACGGTAAGTTACAAATACAATAAGTAGGCCTAGTATTACGGTCAAGCTGACCCTACAAATCATGTGTCCCATACCCGATAGATTCTTCTAGATTTTAAATCAAGTAGCCTGTATGTTTCTAAACCTAATAGACGTTAATTTACAGAAATCCGCGTTGTCTTAAAAAAATAGAAAAGAATCAAAAGTATATAAAATAGCATAAATTATAATATAAACATAAACAATTCAATTGGTAAAATAATGGAATGCAAATAAAGTGCGTCTATTTAATGCGTTTTCGTTCTTGTAAATTAAACTGTCCGAAATACTCTTTACGGGCGTATTTAGAAAGGTTGAAAGGGGTATGCTGAAATTTAATAAGTTCGAAAAATAACTTATTCTATGTTCTGCAATAACATACAGTTTAAGTTTATTAATAATACCACCTGGTTACCTCAATTTTGCTCCATAATTGTTTAACAGACGAAAGCTGAGTGTAATTTGTAACGACGCAGTAACGAAACATTTATTACGCCTAACTATGGAGCGCATACTTTCTTAAAGTTTCCTTCACGTTATACTACATTTTTTTTACTGATTGCACAAATTAAGTTATAAAGCAAATATCCCCTAAAACAAATTTTAAAATATTTTGCGGTGCAACCGAAGGGAATGACCAAAGGCCAAAGACCAAAGGGGTACGTACGCTATGGATCGGGATCATACCCCCTAAATACGTCACTGGGACTATTAATTTGATAGAATCAAGACTTTTAGCTTTACTAGCACAGAGGTCACCAGACTGCGGCCAGCGGGCCACTTCCGGCCCGCGACGCCAGTTTAACCGGTCCGCCGCCTAAATTTCTTTGATAAAACTAGGTGCGATGTTACTAACTTGTTGCTAACGTCGCTTTTCTATGAGCTTTTGGTAAATAGAAATGTTGGTTTTATTTGTGTCTTGTGTGTGCATTGCACGTTACTGCACACATGGCTAACATTCCGTTCTGTTTTAGTTATTTATTTATTTAAATTCCGTTTTTTAAATTCCGTTTTGTTACCCCTGTACTAACAGAAAGGACGTATAGTTCGTCCGATCACTGAGAACTACCATGGATGGTGGTTTCTAATCTACCTTACTTTCCGCTTCCGGTGACTATCAACTAATTCCAACAACACACGTCGAATTAGGCTAAAATAGTCTTGATTGATTGATTGAGCGCTCAGTCGGTCCAGCTGACCCTAATTGATTGATTGATTGATCGGTTGACCATTTGAGCGATTATCCGACAACCAAAAGCTAAATGCTAAATGTAAAGGCTAAATGATTTACCGATACTATTCAATCTGCTTGTGTGCGCGTGTGTGCATTCGACGAAGGCACATTTCCATTTTAAAAATACGTTGTCCTATATATAATTATTATTTATTGTCTGCATAATAGTGACGCCAGTATGTCGTTTACATTTTTTAGTTCAAACTTGTTTGTCTGCGAACATTTTATTTATCGGCAAGCGTCAATTTTTTATTTGCGAACAACGGGTTGCCATATGCAACACAACCCGATAACCATATAGCTTCGCTGCTTCAGCCCCCACCCCTCACCCAACTTCCGGGTTTATGAGGTCAGTCTTGGAAAATAGCCCTCTCTCTCTCTCTTTCTCTCTCTCTCTCTCTCTCTCTCTCTCTCTCTCTCTCTCTCTCTCTCTCTCTCTCTCTCTCTCTCTCTCTCTCTCTCTCTCTCTCTCTCTCTCTCTCTCTCTCTCTCTCTCTCTCTCTCTCTCTCTCTCTCTCTCTCTCTCTCTCTCTCTCTCTCTCTCTCTCTCTCTCTCTCTCTCTCTCTCTCTCTCTCTCTCTCTCTCTCTCTCTCTCTCTATCTTTCTGTCTCTATCTGTCTCTCTCTCTCTCTTCTCTCTCTCTCTCTCTCTCTCTCTCTCTCTATCTTTCTGTCTCTATCTGTATCTCTGTGTGTGTGTGTCTGTATCTCTATCTTTCTGTCTCTATCTGTCTCTCTCTCTCTCTCTCTCTCTTCTCTCTCTCTCTCTCTCTCTCTCTCTCTCTCTGTATCTCTCTTTCTGTCTCTCTCTCTCTCTCTCTCTCTCTCTCTCTCTCTCTCTCTCTCTCTCTCTCTGTGTGTGTGTGTCTGTATCTCTATCTTTCTGTCTCTATCTGTATCTCTCTCTCTCTTCTCTCTCTTCTCTCTCTCTCTCTCTCTCTCTCTCTCTCTCTCTCTCTCTCTCTCTCTCTCTCTCTCTCTCTCTCTCTGTGTCTCTGTATCTCTATCTTTCTGTCTCTATCTGTATCTCTCTCTCTGTCTCTCTCTCTATCTATCTATCTATCTATCTATCTATCTATCTATCTATCTATCTATTTCTGAATCACGCTCTGATTCTAATAAGACGATTTAGTGGTCCATCGCAGACACTACCATTAGAGCCATCATGTCGATCTCGTGCGCGTGTTTATTTCTGCCTAAGACAATCGCCGACCGAACATCGACCATTAAAAAGCGTCGGATGAGGACGACGCCCTTCTTCTTCTTCGTCGTCGTCATAATCATCGTCTTAGTCGTCTTCTATAAATTCGACATTATGGGCGGAAATCCTGACAGGAATGGCCATTAGAAAAGTCTCGCCGCATCCTCTCTAATACGTCAGGAATTTCTTCTTTGTATTGGCTGCATGGGCGAAGTTTATCAAGGGATGGGGGCGGCTAAGCCCCATGAATACCCCAAAAGTTTTTTTGGTTGAACAGACGCAATGACCTTTTTACTCCCCCCCCATGAAGATCCGTGGCGGGGGGGGGTGAAATTGGTACATAGATAGACGCAAGCAGATACTTATATGCAGTATACATATGTTATGCATAAAATAACATTGTAAATGGACCGACACGAAATAGCCGACAGTAGTTACAACATACCAAACCCTTTGATAGGTTGGCACTCCTGCACTCAGCACTCTATGGATGATTGATTCTATGCATGCAGTTTTCTCCTCGCGTTTCACTCAAATATGGGCGAAATGGACGCTGTCGTTAATTTTTACAGCGCCATTTTAAAACTAACATCAGTCAACTATCGTATAATAACGAACGTCAATAAGTCGTTGTATTCTAGGCATTTAAATCACGCATTCGGTTATTTAGGTAGGCATTTTCCCGACGTGTCCACGTGAACATACAGTAGGTACGTGGTAAGTTATTCATGGTATTAATGAGACGAAAATCTTTCTACCGCGCTTCGAACAATAGATACAGGTATTGATGCATGGACCCGTACCGGATAAACCAGTGTCCGTTTGTGTGGATCTTGTTCTGTTTAAACGCTGGTTCTCAACCGATCGCATGAACGGATACGAAATCCCAGAATAATTATTATTCTCCGAGTCTCTGCCGTGTCTTTCCGTTCTGGCACCCACCCCGAATTGATGACCAGTTACACGATTTTTCGTATACATCGTCGGCGAATCATTTCTTTCCGCCTGAATTATATTATTTACGGCGGAGTGTCGTGTGGACTGGTGGTTGTGAGTCTTGCTTATAAATGGGGGACTTGGCAGCAGGGGCGGCGCTAGCGGGGGGGTCCGCGGGTCCGGACCGGACCCACCCAGCCTCAGGCAGGGGCACCCGAGCAAATAGTGCAAATCTGCATAGACATTTTGATTGGGGTTGGGGGAGGGGTAGTCTGAGCCGGGTCTTGGTTGTGTAGATTGCATTAGACCCACCCAGCCAACAAAACCCAGAGCCGCCCCTGCTTGACAGTCGTCTCGTGCACGACCATACTAGATTACGTATTTCCGGTTATAGTCGTTGTCGTGAAAATATTCTTTCTGCAGAATGTTGTAACGTTCGCCGTTGTTGAAATATGATCTGTCGAAATAAGGAGTGGTCAAAAGTTGTTGATATAATTATAGGGATGTCACTGAAAGTGTGAAAGTCGTTGACGAGGGGGAGCGGTCAAAATTACCGAAAAATTGTTGACGCTATTAATGGAC
Source organism: Metaphire vulgaris (assembly GCA_018105865.1). Lineage (NCBI taxonomy): Eukaryota > Metazoa > Annelida > Clitellata > Crassiclitellata > Megascolecidae > Metaphire > Metaphire vulgaris. The sequence continues at coordinate 17,222,923 of CM030836.1, forward strand.
AGCTCCATATATAGGGACACTGAATGTCCGGCTACTATGCGCAGTATGTAGCTTGTCCGCGGCGATACCTTCCGGGAATAGTCACAAAGACCTACAGTAGTTCAGTGGCTAAAGTCCATAAAAGCCAAGAATCGTTCACTTCTGGATAAAAGCATGCCACTTGGCACAGTTATAGGGTACATGGCCCTGAACAATTTCCCCAAAGGATGCACAAGTTTTTGTTATCTCTTAATATGCAATTTGGCACCATAAATTTTCTTGATGATTTGTAAAAAAATATTCCGCTTGAGCTGCAGTACGTAGACAAATGACAATCGATACAGTGCCAAATAAACAATACTAAGTAATAATTGTGCTTATAGAGTGTACAGATATGAATATTATCATTTCATTTCGCTTTTCCTCCGAAACTAAAATACGAAAAGGGTAATTCCGCATCAAATCAACACGCTTTTGAATAAAATCGGACGTCACCATCTCAGATTGTGATGAAAACTGGCACAATTGTTCATCCCCATGAGTAATGTTGCCAACACCATTCTCTGTAGATTAAAAATGTTCTTTAAAATGTTCAATTTACGCATTAGAGAATACCACAGGCAAAATTCTGAATGCAAAGCACTTTTGATCTACAAGAGATAGTGGCCTAATTTTTGAAAAAAACTTGATTAGCAGGTGCTCTTCACTTCTCTGTCAAACGTGCTAGCCATTCACACGTCTGCCAATACCATTCTCTGTAGTTTAAAAATGTTCTTTAAAATGTCCAATTTACGCATTAGAGAACACCACAGGCAAAAATTCTGAATGCCAAGCACTTTTGAGTTTTGATATAAAACTACAGAGAATGGTATTGGCAGACGTGTGAATGGCTAGCACTTTTGATTTCCCTACCATATCCCAAGGGGTACCCCTACCCCTAGCCCTATGGGTGCCACTACCCCTAGGGGTACCCCTACCCCTAGCCATACCCCTAGGGTACCCATTTTACTACCCCTAGCCATACCCCTACCCTTAAGTTTATTCGAATGCCTCTGGACAGAATGTTACTAAATTATAAGAAGTGTCAATGTTCAAAATTTCATGCTTTTTTCCACAAAATGAACTATCATACGGCTTATCAACTGTACTACAGGGCATTCGGTCCCTTATTTCCGTAGTTTGTGTCGGTACGGTATGCACTGTATCACGTTTCCTTAGTCTATTTGCCGTTTGCCGTAATTGGTTTGGAACTTTAGAACGCGTCGCATTCGCCTATAAGTCAAACACGAAAGTCAAATTACACAGAAATCCATTTATAAGACAATCTCTGTATATTTAATTGTGTAAGTTGGGACCTTTCTATACATGGACAGATGTAGACCTATAGGCCTATGCTCAGTACATAATCACAATGTATTTCCCTCAGCAGCGTTTGTTCTGATGAGTGATGAATGATTTGTCGTCTTTTTACCACATATATGATATATATATATAATATATATATATATATATATATATATATATATATATATATATATATATATACGGCAGAGCTTCGTTATAACGGTTCGGCTCGGTCATAACATAGCACATACTCCGTTGTAATGTACAACAATGTACGGTCCAGTGTAATCAGGGATATTTTACACCCCCTAACACCCCCCAACACACATCCACAATTTGAGGTCGACACCCCCACAAAAAATTGGTAATGTGACAGTGGTTTGTAGGCCTATACAAAATGCATACTAATTAGCTCCGAACACCCCTCCCATAGAGAAGGACACCCCAACTTTTATTGTCGGATGACCTTTTGCTTGTAAGAGGTTTTTGGAGAGTTTTTAGGGGGTTTTTGGTTGCTTTTGGGACTACTTGATGACGTTTTTTTGTTTGTCAGCCTTTTTTCGGGCAGAGACTTAAAAATTCCGACACCCCCCGCAGATTTTCCCGACACCCCCAAATTCAAAATCCTAGAAATAACACTGAGTGTAATGCGCTACCGTGTTTGATGGTATTGGATATAACGTGCCTAGGATATAACGTACTGAATTCTATACAGACCCGCTAATGCGGCGTTATAACGAAGTCTTACTGTGTTATATGAGTGGATCTAATCAAATCATTCTCATCAGGCGAAAGCTGCTCTTAATCGATTTGATTTCTAGGAATCTGTCGTGTTGATCGACAGGAACAGCACCGCAGATTCCGAGAAATCGAGCCTCGTTGTCATAAACTTGTTCGTCCTTGTCAGTCCCGCCCCCGTGCATTTATATAGCGCCAGCTGTAGGCCTAATTTCTGGTGTTAGTCCGACAGTTGTTGCGAGGACGTATATAGTCCATGCAACAACTCGTTCGCCGATATACAGTCAAGCTGCTTGGAAAACTGAAGCCGAGGCGAATAAAGAGAACAGTTGCTTCGCGTGACTGACCAGAGAGTCGATGTACGAAACAAGTTTTGAATATTTTAGTCGCTAATGAACCGGATGGCGCGCCGTTTGCATAATTCTGTTCAGGCGACGACTGCTCTGTACAGCCGGCCTCTGCGATTTTTTGTCTCCGTGTGGTGTCGCTTTGGAAATGAAATGTCAAAACAGATAGCCTATCATACCAACGAAGCAATTCAGTCGATATACATTATATGCCGGGGATAACGCACATACGTAGGGTTCATTTAATCAGACACGAAGAACACAACGGAAGAAGAATCGATTCTACAACTGCCAAATCCAATCGCTGAAGATTTTTAAAAAAACAATAGGGGCTTTAATATCGACACGTGTGTGTGAGAAAAATTCTCAAAACTGATGAAGCAATAAGCCGAAGATGCTGACGATGAAGATGAAGACGATAATGACGAGCAATAGTTGAGCCTGCTAATTGGCGTGCATAGAACCAAGTGCTTGCAAATGAAGTAGCATTTGGACGAGAGTTACGATGATCCAAGAACGAAACCGCACAACATCGGTTTTACATTAACGACGTCTGAGCTGGGGTGGGGGCAATATTACCCTAAATCTTTACAGCTGGGGATCTGCTCCATTACTCTCCGTTCATCACACAGACAGAAGACGACCCCCAGTCGGAGCTGCAAATGTCCGACTGTAGAAGCCTCTGTCCCCCCCATTCTGGGACCCTGGCTACGCCAGTGTTGTTATTTAATACAGAATTCGAAGCATTTTCCTGAGTGGTTGGCTCATTCATCGGACCGTTCACCTTCCTTCTTTTGAACGGACTGACGCTGAATTATTATTATTAAGTTATTAATTAATATATTCACTAATTTATGTGTCTGCGCATTCAAATATGTATGTATGTATGTATGTATCTATGTATCTATGTATGTATGTATGTGTGTGTGTATTATGCGCATTTATAGGACCAGTTCTATTACAGAAACGTGTCATTCGATTGTATTCAAAAGTCCAAATCCATCCGAAAAAGACCAGGTCACTTTTGGATGGGAAACGGCAAGACAGACTACGGAGAAAAAGCCAAATGGAAAAGATGACCAACTAAGGAAAGCATTCCGGAGCTGGAAGGAAAAATAGTTAGAGATCTACTTATCACAAAACCGTAACTTAATCCGAATGTACAACACATGCCCGGAACGTGGAAGATTAGGCTAAATCCCAGACCAATCTGTCACAGATAACAAACGTAATTTGGCATTTGTATTCGACGACGACGACAACTGAACGGCCAAGATTTTCCTCTTCCTTCAAAAATTCCATTTATGAAAGCACGACAGCGCATTGATGGAGCGCCTTACTGTCATCTAATTGACAGGACTGACAGAAGGACTGAACGTCGGTAAACGGAAAACTGACACCGCCCCGTTGGTGACCTTGTTAATTACTGGACGGAAAATAATGTAGTGAAATTGACTAACGAGCGGCGACGGGAGATATTTTCAGATGCCAATCTGTCTCCTGTCGAGAGAAATCGGCTTAATTAACCCTGAATTATTATTATTTTTACAGTGGTTCTCGCACAGGGCAGACCCTCCTGAACCACTTTAAACCTTATTATTATTATTATTATTATTATTATTATTATTATTATTATTACTACTATTATTATTATTAGATGTTTGACCGTCAAAAATGACGGGGAGCTTAGCTATTTCCTAACGTTCGCACGTTCATTCACAAAGTGGAGAATCGCAAAGTGCGGAGCTGGTGGTCAGAGGTGAAGCACCCGCTCCAGTAGTTTACTGCGCGGTCTCTATGGCCAGAGTCGAACCCGCTACCCTCCGTATGACGTTGCAATCCACTGTGGCAGCAAGTACTTTGTGCATTCGGCTGAAATCTAGTACATCGTGACTTTTTCCGACAGATGGCTTCACTTTAGTAACGATAGTTTCTATTCTATCAGTTTTTGCTAAACGCTTCGACTGCATATAGCAGGCTAAGAATACAATACTAATTAGATCCAGTAACAATGACAGTTTAACGATATGAAAAATGTAATACCAGGTCGTCTTCTAAGTTATAAAATAATTAGTGTATTAGAAACGTTTTCATGATGTCACCTTCAGTCAGATGTCGATTGTCAAATAAGACAGTGACCAGGTTACTCCCGTCCCAAAGTTCTAGACTTCCAGTAGAGTCAGGGTTTAATCTAGGCCGTTTCCGGGGGGATTGCCCTTTTTCCCGGAAATTTCAAATTACCCCGGAGATTTTGGCATACTACATCAACTAACAGCAGCCCCTAGCAGAAGTGCCCCCACCCAACAGCTTTGTCAGTTTCCCCCGGCTTGGTCAGTTTTCCCCCGGAGTCCAGGAGTCTAGATTAAACACTGAGTAGAGGGACGGGCAGACGAAAACAGATTTTAACCCCTTAACCGTGTATCTAACTGTAACTCAATGTAAAATGGACGGATATATCCGGGATCCCCAGTTAAGGGGTTAAAACCAACTCCAACCTTATCGAAATATCGAACCCTGTCCGTAATGTACATGTATGCCTGAGAGAGTGCAGTGCTGATTGATCCAAATCAGTGACCACTGACCAGCATAAACTTTTCCTTGGGCGTCAAATCAAGACGACCGTTCGACGCTTAATCCGATTCGCTCTGGAGAAAATCGGCGATCAGCTGACAAGAGAAGCCCCCCCCCCATCCCCCATGGGGCCCACTCCCACTCATCCCCATGGGGCCCCATCCCACGCTCATCCCCCATGGGGCCCGGGGCTCTGCTAATTGCGTTTCGGCCGAGACAAGAAGCCGAGTGCCTGCCACCGTCGTCGTCGCTCGCTAACTTTGGCGGGAAAACAGAGACGCAGACGACAGGCGATTTAACGGACGAATTGCATCGATTTACGTACTCACTTTCTCTGAATGAGTGAGCGGAATCAGAAGCACTGTGGAGTAGCGCCTTCATTAGACGAAACAATAATAGGGGGTATTTGGATAAAGATACATGCGCTCAGTACTATAGAATACTCAGGGCCGGATTAAGGTCCGAAACAAAAGAAAAAGGCCATCGCCTATTTCTCTGACAACTAACAAGCAAAAAGGTTATCTCCCTTCCAAATCGCGCAAGCAAAAAAGGTTATCTCGAAAATCAGTGAGATGGGCAGTGCAGCCCCCTAGCCCCTGCCTAGCCCTGAGGATACTAGATTTGGATGGGTACAACAGTGGTTCTTACACTCACACAAGGTATACCCTAAAGAACCACTTTAAACCTTGTTATTATTATTATTATTATTATTATTATTATTATTATTATTATTATTCGATTAAGTTCTTGAAAGAGTGAGCTTGCATTGGTTGTTTACTGTGCAAAGCTCTTTAGCGCACATATCTTTATCCAAATATCTCTCTGCCTCGTTACGTCTCTCTGTTATTAATTATCATTTTAACCTGATAGTAAACACATGCAGCATAGGCCTACGTCATCGCAACATTACATCTGTAAATGATTTTAGGTTTCTACGTCTGTATCAGTTTTTCGTCAAAAATCATTCCAATTTATTGAACACTGACCCCTTTCCAGTTACGTCGGAACGAATTTTAGCAGGGGCTGCATTTTTCAGGGGCGTAGCTAAAATATCATCAGTTATAATAAAAAACCTGACAAACAAAAAAGAAAGGTCATCATCACTCATCACCCTTCCTTTATCGTGTCTTTAAAAATCTTGATAAGCAAAAAAAGCAGCCTCATCTTCCAGAGAGTGCACTGTACCCCCTGAATTACGGGCTTACCCCTTTCCATAGATACGGCGAGAAGAAAGAGGGGGCAGTGGTGGAGGCTGGGGGCTGATTCTAGCCTGTGCGGAACGCAGGAGGTGGCTTGGATTTCGTGCGCCGTATACGTAGAATCAACAGTCAGTAAGTCAGATTGGACGGTCGTGACCATTTCAAAACCAACTGATGAAGTATTTGCATCAGGACAGAAGGAACAAACGAAGATGTCGTGTGGACGCTGTGCCTGTCCGTTCTTCATATGCGCGGACAGGGACAGTTCTAAGCTAAGATAGGCCCACACAGTGATCGGAAAGAAATTTAATTAAATCAGAAATCCCGCTGTTTTCCATCGTATTCCTCCTATCCGCGCTCCCTCACTCATTCTAACGTTTTGATCGGGTCGACTGTACGACGAGAAACGCAGTTCTCAAAGATGAAAACCGAATTCTGAAGAGAGAGAGAGAGAGAGAGAGAGAGAGAGAGAGACAGAGAGACAGACAGACAGACAGACAGACAGAGAGACAGAAACAGGGACAGAGAGAGAATTGTATGCCTACTCTTTGTTGTTTCCGAATAAATAAAAACGCCAAAATTATTACGTGAGCGCTGACCATTCGATTCCCTAAAGCCTGCCCCGGAAACGCGACCGCTCTGCAGTTTTCTTTAACAAAGAGGGGGTCACCAGTCATTCTAAGCTCCAAAAGTAAACATGCTGCTTCGACTAATAATTATGCTAGACTACAAATTGACGCTTGTCGAATAATTGTCATCAGTTGAATAAATAGCGCGTACAATAATTGTTTGTATTAAAAGTTATATTATCATCGAGGCCTCGAGGGTATACTTATTCTTATGTACAGTACAACTTTAGAGAATAAGTAATCATTCATATATCCGTTTTAATGTCTTATCCATATAATTCATTCTTTGTTGGACAGTTTTGTCAAAGGCATCGCCGGTGAAGGGCTATCAATCTGATTATTACCTTCTGGCTTTCTTTCTTTCTTGTAGAACGAGCAATAGTCAGCCGTGGAAGGAACGCAAAGGATATAATGCATGCTGTCTGCTGCGGGACGTAAATACGTCATAAAAACTACAGACTGCAAATTAATTTACCGTGGCAGTATTTGTTCTCAACGGGCACCGACTGTTTGAGCTTCGAATAAGGTCGACGATTTCGATCCATCTCTCACGATGCCAAATACCACGGACGATAACACAACCGACGGTGGTGGTCTGGTCGACGCAACGGCCAGGGTTGTCAACTCTATTCGTTCGTTATCTACACGATCGTCGTCGGTCTCCTCTGTCTATTCGGTTTCGTCGGCAATTCCATTTCGTTCTACGTCTTCTACAAGGACACCGTCAAGACGTCCACTCCGTTTCTATTTCAAGGTCTCTCGCTGATCGACAATCTCCTGTTGGTCACCGCCTATCCGCTGTACGGCATCAACTCGTTCGTCGAGTACACCGGCCGGTGTACCGGGTACCAGAAGTACGGGTACTCGTCGATAGTACTGGTGTACGTCTTTCCGCTGGCTTCCGTCAGCCAGACGGCGACCGTGTGGGTGACGGTACTCGTCGCCGTCAACCGGTACATCGCCGTCTGCAAGCCGTACCAGGCGGCCAGGCTGTGCTCGGTGCGTCAGGCGAAGATCCAGCTCGGCGTCGTACTGCTGCTGTCGGTGCTGTACAACGTACCGAGGTTCGCCGAGAGCTACATCGAGTACGACCGGGACGCCGCCCGCCTGATGCCCGTCCACACGGAACTGGGCGACAGCTTCGTCTACATGCTCGTCTACGACAACGTTCTCTACATGGTCTTCATGATGATCCTACCGCTGTTGATCCTCGCCGGGCTCAACATTCGACTGATCAAGGCCCTGAAGGAGCTGAGCCTGAAGAGGGCGGAGATGCAGAGCGCCCGCCAACAGCAGGACAACAACGTGACGCTCGTCCTGATCATCGTCGTCCTCGTCTTCATCGTCTGTCAGACCCCGGCCCTCGCCAACAAGTTCATGTGGAGCGTGCTGGGCGAGGAGGCGCGGGCGTGCGGCGGCTTCCAGTTCTACTTCAGTCGCCTCAGCAACATGCTCGTCATCGTCAATTCGGCCGTCAATTTCGTCATCTACTTCCTGTTCAACACGCGTTTTCGCCAGGTGTTCGCGCAGGAAGTGTGCGGTCTGTGCGACCCGGGTTCGTACATGGCGTTCCAGGTGCAGCAGTCGTCTTCTCCGGCAATCGAACAGACGGAACTCGCACCACCTAAATAGAGGCACAGAGAGGGACAAAGAGAGAGACAGAGAGAGGGACAAAGAGAGGGACAGAGAGAGGGACACAGATAGGGACAAAGAGAGGGACACAGAGAGGGACAGAGAGAGGGGCACAGAGATGGACAGGGAGATAGAGAGAAACAGAGAGTGAGTGAGAGAAACACACACAGAGAGAATGAGAAATGAGAGAGAGAATGAGAGAATGAGCGAGAGGGACAGGGAGATAGAGAGAGACAGACAGAGAGTGAGTGAGTGTGAGTGAGTGAGAGAGAGAGAATGAGAGAGAAAACCAGAGAGAGGAGGAGAGAGAGGGGCAGGGAGAGAGAGAGAGAGAGAGAGAGAGAGAGAGAGAGAGAGAGAGAGAGAGAGAGAGAGAGAAAGAGACAGATAGACAGAGATGAGTGAGTGAGTGAGTGAGTGAGTGAGTGAGTGAGTGAGTGAGTGAGTGAGTGAGTGAGTGAGTGAGTGAGTGAGTGAGTGAGTGAGTGAGTGAGTGAGTGAGTGAGTGAGAGAGAGAGGAGAGAGAGAGAGAGAGATGCAGATGCGTAATGCAGAAGCGCTAGTAGAACATTCTGGACTATTTCTGCTTTTGCCAACCAAAGGACTTGCATTTTGTTAACGTTGAATGCTCATTCGATAGGGCCCTCACGCCCTCAGCAATGGCTTAGAAGGGCGTCGAGCCTAGGTTTCAATGCCAAAACAAGGAATCTGTGTACAGTGTATATTGATTATACTCATATCCAGTGTCGCAAAGCGCATTTCAATATTATGTGCATAGTGCTGATGACGCTTTAGGCTTACGACGTGTACATTATTATACCAAAGCGCTATATAAAGTCTCCATTTTAGCGCTTTTTGTGCAATTTCTCTATACGCTCGTATACCGACTCCAGGTAGAAAACTTTCAATAGCTTACCTGTTCTTCTTAATCTGCCGATTTTTTGGTCGACGCTTTATTCTGTATGTAAATTTGCTTTTAAACTAGCTTTGACGTTGCAGGAGATTCATTTCTGATCGGTGACGAGATGTTATGCGCGTTAATGATTCTATGTCTGCAATTTTACATTGTACATAACTTATCAAAGTCTGTGACTTGTCCAAAATTCCCTCAATCGGTCATTCATGTAACCATTCCTTTCCTTTTACGTCTTGCTTACCTAAGTATAGTATTGCATAATTATGCTAGTATACGGTAGAATTTCGTTATAACGTACTTATCGGGTAGGTACAATTTAGTACGTTATGTATCCGAAGTACGTAAGCTCCAGTATAAGCCTACCATCCAATACGGTAGCACATCAAACAGGGCCGTACATTGCTGTACGTTAAAACCGATAAAGGCGCTATAACCGACTCCGTAATAACGAAGTTCTACTGTATATCAAATCCGACTTTCGTTCTATGACTTATTGCAAGTAGGTAAGCAAGCGCGGTGAATACTGAATAGTAGTCCCACGAGCAACTATGCATTTGCCCAATTAGTACGCAAGAAGGTCCCTCTTTAAAAGTACTTTTATTTTAAAATCACGCAAAGTCCACTATTTGAAATCTCGCGCTCAAGATCAGTTCACTATACAACGTCCGAAATGGAGGGGAAGGGGCGGAAAAGATGTATTCGATCCCTGCCGTAGAATAATAATATTAATTAATTATCGAAACATTTCACATCGGTATTTTCTGAATTTTTGATAAAACCGCCACATGCGCCGGCAAAAGGAAGAGAGATCTTCTCGAGCGCAGTTCGTTTCTGTCGTAAGCGCCTTTGATGGCGGTTCATGTTTCGAGTCGTCCCATCTTCAACCGCCAGGGGGACGCTGAATTGTCGGTCTATCTCGGGCACCCAGGATCCTCGTGTTGGCAGCTGCCCGTTACGCTTCGTTCAGACCGGCGACTGCTGCGTGGATCGACAATAAATAAGAAAGACGCCCGAAAAAAGAGGGGAAGAACTTCCCGTTGGGTCCGCAAATCACGTCCCCTTTGATCAGGTGAATGGGCGAGCTTCCAGAAAAACTCCACGGAACTATAGATATATATACGTAAGCCAACACACGCTTAGGGGCCTACATGTACAAGCCCAAGTTGCCAACGGTGATATGGTCATATGGAAGCGCTTCTTTTGATTATACAGTAATGCTGTTGATCGTGTATTAGACATCGCACATCTTCTTCTTCTTCTTCTTCTTCTTCTTCTTCTTCTTCTTCTTCTTCTTCTTCTTCTTCACCTTCTTCATCACCTTCTTCTTCGCTAATAGCTTAATGGAGGGTTTCTTGCGATTAAACCGTGAGAATTTTGAAATTAAATGCTGTCGCTAGGTTTTCGTGTTCTATAATTGTTTTCTGTGTTGAAATTGCAGCAAAATCAGCATCTGTCGAAAACCAATATCTCCCTCAACATTTACGTTTTCAACGAACATAGGCTAACAGCTCGCTTCAGGCGAGAAAGATTCGTCGATGATAATAAATCACTCCGACAAAAGGAAAGTTCGCAGCTAAATCATTACGAAGAAACTGGCCTTAGAGCTAAACAATATTTCAGATTTAGACCACCTACCCTAAAGACTTGCTATGCTGGTCGAAGTGGAATACTCAGAGAAAAAGCCTTCAGACGAAATTTCAAGCTATCCTATAGCAGGCCTATAGTCACCATACTATATCAGTGGCGTAGCGTGACTTTTGGGGGTCCGGGGCATCTTTGCCATGGGGGCCCTAGAGTTTCGAGCTGACGAGCAAAAAAAACGTTATCGCCTCCTTTTTTATCTCCTGACAAGCAAAAAAAGGTCATCAGCACATCATTTCTAGGGTTAGGGTTAAGTTAGGGTTAACCCTAACCTAACCCTAGCTTAGACCCCTCTTCGGCCCCCCCCGCCCGGGGCCCGGGGCTGTCAACAAAGTGTCCCCGCCCCCACGTTACGCCACTGTACTATATATATATATATATATATATATATATATATATATATATATATATATATATATATATATATATATATATATATATATATATAACCTTTGACTTTGAGTTTTTCTTCGCCATGTTCTTCACTAAGACATCGAACAGCGCTTGGTAGGTATGTAAGTATAAGCCTACTTTTACTTCGAATTCCAAATGAAAGAAAGACACTCAATCTACGCGTACTTGACTAATTGGCTCTGCACACTTTCAGACTATATAAAGTATTCTCGCCGAATTTATAATATACGTTTAAATAGGCCTAAAAGTAATTATTTGTATGGAAAATTCAAACGACTTTTTAAAGCAAGTTTTCTTAAAAGCTGTGTTATTGTGCTGTCGTGAAACTCTTTCAGTCTATCATAGATGCCCTGCAGAGTGGTGTTCCTACCTAGCACAGCTGCACTGGGTTTTTTTCAACGATGAGATGTTTGGGTCGGAAACGAGGGAAATATTCGCCTGCTCAGAAATATACTTCTGATACGCGGGCAACAACGATCGTGAAAGAAAGAGAAAACACTCGCATTCTTTCTAACTCCAGACACTAAACAAAGGGCAGAGAAAAAAATCAGATTTCTGCGGCAACGCGGATTTTTGGCACGACCCCCCACGAGTTGGAGGGCGACGCGGGTTAGTTCGTCTTCTTCTTCTTCTCCTTCTTCTTCTTCTTCTTCTTTCCCCTCTGAAACCTTTATTCTTGGACGGTCGATCGGCGATTGATGCCGTCCGTCACCGCTTTACTACTCCTTGCAGCAGCCGGGACAGAGGATCTCGGCCCCGTTAGTCAGGAACCCTCGTCCGATGAGTCCCAGCAGGCATTTGGTGCACTTGAAGCAGCCCGGGTGCCACTGGCGACCGTCGAACGCGATGAATTTCGGGTCGTCGACGCCTACAGAGTCACAAGAAGTTGTTGTTGTTTACAGGAATTTAGACGGTGAAGGCCACGGTTGCATTTGGGAGATATTGTAAGACAAATACGGTCTGAATTAATTCGAATAGGGAAAAGCATTATAGGACAAATAAGAAGCGGTGTTACCGTGGGTAAATGGAAAAAAAACAAACGCTTTGAAATTATCTGACGAGAATTTAACAGAAGGGTGTTTAACAATTCTTAAAGACATTCATCAATGTTCTCATTCGCATTTTGGTTTTTTCTTCGAAATGTGATATTGATTTGCAGTGAAATAACTCATGTGAAATCACCAGTTGGCTTGACTGCAATCGGAAATAAAATTAAATGACTGATTTATGATTTAAATTTAAAAAAATCACGTACAGATATATAACTGGGAAGAAGAATCAGGTTGTCTGAAAGCTTTATCATTATGTCTTGTGATCATTTTTTTCTATTACTGTCTCAATTTGAAATTTTTGTAAAAACCACAGTAACTTTGATAAGAAATGCAAAATTAGTTTGATTATGCGATTTAGCAAACTGTCGTTACTGTAAAAAAAAAACCAGGAGATCTCGATGGATTAGTTTCGTTATTCGATCGAAAATATTGTTAAAGATGTTCAAAATCTTGGGTTTTGAGTTTAGGTTCAGAGGTATTGAGCGAAGTTGAAGGACTTAGTTTAAAAATATTGGGACAATATGAAAGGCTACCTTCTAAAATTTCTTCTCCTGTGAAACAACAGTTAGCAACCAACACTGATTAGCACAATAATTGACTCGCATTTGAGAGAATTAGAAGATCTTGCACGAACGTCATAATCAAATGAAGTAGGCTATTGCGGCGCATAGGCCTAAAGAAGCGACGAAGATGAATGCGATAATAACGACGATACAAAAACCTACTGGGTGGCGCAAAAAAGACCGGACTAATCTCATTTAGGTTCCCATTTAATATAGTCCGGTTTTTGCGCCACTCTGTACATATTAAAAAGATCACATAACTTATTCAATGGTTATATTTCATAAAATTCTATCCAGAAAAACAAATGGAAAATTCATCAGGGCCTACAATAGATTTGGAAAGAAATTGGGACAGAATGCGAAATAAAACGAGCTTTGTAAACTGCAGGCGATTGTTGTTGTTGCTGTTGTTGTTGTTGTTGTTTCTCTTGCGTTTTACCTGTGATGGGCAGTTTGCAGTTGACGCATCTTCGGGCGAATAGTCTTCCGTAGCATCCGACACAGTACGGTTGGTTGTCGACGGCCGTGTACTTCTCGCGCGCGAGCTGCTTACTGCACCCGGTGCAGAGAAAACATTCCCGGTGCCAGGGACTGTTGCGATAGATGATTCCACCCCGTGCAATCGTCTTCATGCATCAAAAACAATTAAAAACCACTTATAAGCTTATATATATACATATGGATAACGTCTGATTTTTTTAGCTATATGCCATTTCATTTGGTATTAAGACACATTTAACGCTCGGAACGTATTATTACTGCGTCCAAAATATGGCCATTCACCGGGCCCTGCAGGGCGTATAGGCCCTATACACGTCCTATGCTCTATGGGCCATAACACTATATGATAGGCTCATGTAGAAAATCAGGCAGGCACAGAATATGTTAAGGACTCTAAGCAACGGACGACGACGACGACGACGACTTAAACGGTTGCTATCGGAAACGGATTCTTGCATAGCAACGACCACCACAGACCCCTTTGCACTTGGAGCACTGCTGGCCAAACTGTTTCTCGTAGCACGGTACGCAGACGACGTCCTGGCCGCGCGGTATGAAGCTGTTCGTTCCGATCAGTTTCTGGCAGATTTTGCATCTGAAACACTCGGCGTGCCACTGTCGACCCTTGTGCTCGTACTTTTTCATACCTGCGATCGAAAACAAAGAACGCTTCAATACTGTGTATTGTGTAATATTATATATATATATATATATATATATATATATATATATATATAATATATATATATATATATATATATATATATATATATATGCATATATATATAGACCGTTTTTATTCTCTTTTTCACTCATTTAATCTTACACTTTATCACGGATTCATCTCTCACTCATTTGCCAGATTTTCAGCATCTATTCTTCGTAGTTTTAACATCGGCATTGATGGCATTCACCCTCTCAATTACCATTCCACACATCGATTTGCATTTCAGATCACTCACTCCCATCATCATCATCATCATCTTCATCATCATCATCATCATCACTCACCCAACATATTCACTCACTCGTGTATTCATTAGCTCTCACTCCAGTGGCGGCTCCACAGGGGTCCTGGGGACCCGTGCCCCATATTGAGTGTCTGGCCCCCAGTGCCCCTTGTTGGGACACTATACTTAATACTACATACCTAACAACAAATGGTTGGCCCCCCTATGATTAGAAGTTGCCACCCCAACGCCCCCGCCCCCCACTTGCCAAATCCTGGAGCCGCCACTGTCTCACTCGTGTATTCATCCGTTCTTTAATCCGTTCACTCATTCACTCAATCAATCGTGCATTCCTTATTCACTCGAGTATCATCATCCGTGCACTCTTTTTTTCTTCCTTCTTCGCCGACGAATGTCCGTCCGACCTGCTCGAAAGATGTTTCCGCAGAGAGTGCATCTGGCTGCGAAGCGGTTTTCGTAGCACGGAGCGCAGTAGAGCAGGTCGTTCTTGTAGGCGAAAGGTTGGTCGATGAGAGAAGTGGAGCACCCGGAGCACTTGAAGCACTTGTCGTGCCAGTGTTTCTCCTTATACGACAGATCCTGCAACGGAAGCAACAGCACCTTCTCCTCCGTCATGGGCGCCGGCAGAAATTTTTCCAGGTGGGGCAAAAACACAATGGTCACGGTTGCGCCAGATAAATTTTTCCAGGAAAGGCAAAACGCATTTTAACACAATGGTCACGGTTACTATTTTAGCAGCAAGGTTTTCAAATAATTTCACTGGGAAATATTGGTATTTGCATTTTCCAGGGGAGAGGACAAGTGCCTCTCTTACCCTAATGTGCGGGCACCCATGACCCCCCACCCCCACCCCGCAAAACAAATTATTACGACGAATCCTGCATCCGCAAAATCTCAAAGCGCTTGAGATGCGGAGGCAGTGAACGGCGTTCTATCGAATGAGAATGTGAACAGACAGAGTTTGGGCGAAAGTAACTACCCGGCATACCCGCCTCCCCCTTTAACTCTTCTTGCGATCACACCCCCCCGTGTGCTATGTTTACCGTCGGCGGCGCCTTTGAAGTGATAGTGTTCACGGCAACACTCTAGTTCGCTATGAACCTCTACAGTGATATAATGCAATAGTCAGGCTGCAAGAATGGCAAAATATCTGTATCTATATACAACTGTATCTACTGTATATCTGTACCTAGTGCTTTTTTGAAAAAAAACTATCTTCCGGTATCCAATATTATGTAAACGTTTGTATGATATTCTATGCGGCGATAGTAATAGCAGTCGAAACGACCACGTTTGGTTCAGGTATAAAATATTATCAAAAGGCTTTCAAAAGTTTATAACACATTGCATATTCGCCACGAGAATGGCGGATCGGAAAAAAGCAGTAAAAGATACAGCTAAACATTATAAGATTTTCAACTTTTGAACGTCATTGTGAGAGAAAAAAATGTAAACTTTGCAGTCGTTTGAACACTGGCTGACTTAGTCTCCTATACCACTTTAAATCACGCCATTATCAAACTAGTTTTAAAGGTTTCCGGTACGCCGTACCGACTGGTACCGCCACAAAAAGGCATTTCCCGTATCTGTTCACAAATACTGCATCATAAACACAAATGCTGAGTCGGTTAGGCCTATCTATCAGGAATTCGCCCTTGATGTTGAACGGTTCTCGACAAGAATTGATTCAAAAACTCGGATTTGGTCAAGAATCGATCCTCATGTGGTTCAATCTTTTATCTCTCTTTAAAATATCCATATTGTGCGAAGTTTTAGAACTACCGCTCAAAGCATGTTTATTTCGGTATCCAAAGATAAGTTTCCGGTGAATGATATACAATTATACATACCTTGAAGTCGCAGGTGATCGGTATCTTGCATTTGTCGCATATGTTGGCAAAGAGATCTTCGTAGCATTTCTTGCAGTAGGGTCGTTCGTCGTGGAAGATGTAACGTTGTCCAGTCAGACTGACCTTGCAGTGCAGACAGATGAACTGACCGCTCTGCCAGTCCTGTTCCAGCGATTTCGTGAAGTCGGCTGAGAACAACAGCTGAAAAACCCGCAGAAAAACACAGATCACGTGATCATACCATATTGACTTCAAGAAACACGCATGGATCAGCCTAAGATACTACTAATGGCTTCCCATAAAATATTCAAATTCTCCCCAGAAAGTTTTGGGATACTACATCAACTAAAAGCAGTTTTTGGCCGGATCAGAGAATCTCTCCCCGGATTTTTAGAAACATCCTTAATGCTTTGTCAGATTTCCCCGATCGATCTAGATTATGGTATACTATATCTAGAGATAGTTTAGATTAAACACTGATTGACTCCCAAGAAACACGCATGGATCAGCCTATGATACTAAGGCGTACAATCCCGTACATAGATATATAGCGTAAACCACTGAAAGTTCAAAGGGGTTTCAGATATAGTTGTAATGTTATTTTCGCTATAAAGTGAAGATTTTGGGCCGGAGCAGAGAATAAGGCATATATGGATTCACGTTGTTTTGTTATCCTGTATAATAGCACGAAGGCGAGAATAATTCTTTCTCAATACGTGTTCATTTGTGATTCGGAATCAGGAGAATGTTGAACTTTGAACTTTGACCTGACCTTATTGGGACGTGCACCCGACGCCCTTCGTATTTCTCTTCTTGCGGCATCTATTGAGAAACAAACGACGGCGAATTTTGTCTCATTCTTCCAATTGCCAAGGCATTTAACCCATTAACTGGGGATCCCGGATATATCCGTCCATTTTACATTGAGTTACAGTTAAATACACGGTTAAGGGGTTAAGGCAAGCACTCACGATACGAGATTTCTCTCAAATGTCGTATTCAATTGAAAACTTAAGCAATAATAATTGGTTCTATTAATCGCAAATTCTGTCTTATGTATAGTGTAGACGAGCAATTAAAACAGTCAATCGAAAAGCGCATTTAGTTTTCTGCACGTGCCTCTAAATTTCACAGAATTCAGTAACAGTCAAAATGACGATGATGATGATGATGACGATGATGATGATGATGATGATGATGATGATGATGATGATGACTGCGACCAGCGATTCACTCACAGGCGTCTTGATCTGTGTCTATTTTGGCTACGGTGGCGATGGAGTTGTCTTGATCTCGGATGGTCGACAGGAGTTCGTCGTGAGGAGTCGAGATCCGTTCCGGTGGCGACGAAGAGGAGGACGCGGCGGCGACGCTGGCGAAGGAAGCCGAGTTCTGGACCGAAGCCTCCGACCAGCTGTGCGAGATGCTTCCCCGTCGGTACTTGCCAGGCGGGACGATGCTCGGATCATCAGCGCCAGTCGTCTGAAGCGACCGATTCACAAAATCATTCTCAGATTCAGAAGAACAAGAACAAGATGAGCAGCTAGAAGAACGAGAACAAGAAGAAGAACAAGCACAAAAACAGAAAGAGCAAGAGGAACAAGAACAAGAGCAAGACGGACAAGAAGAACAAGCAGAACCAGAACAAGACGGACAAGAACGGAAAGAACAACAAGAACAAGAACAAGAGGAGCATGAGAAAAATGAAAAAGAGGAACATGGAAGAAAGAACAAGAACAGTAGGAACAAGAACATGAGCAAGAACAGGAAGGAAGATCGATTCTGGGTCCATAACTTCAATGGATTCAATTATTCAGGACTAAGTTTCATAACGCGATAAATTATAAATAACGTATAATATAATATAATATAATCACGTTATCTATATTGACGTAATAATTAATCTGAGTGACCATGAAGTTAGCAAAGGGCCAATGTAACAAGTAATTGGCTGATAGGGTGACGAGGTGATGGAGTGACTGAATGACGGAACGCATTGGTTGGTGGAGTGACGAGGTGAAGGGCGATGCATGGGTGATTGGATGATGGGGTGTGATGGGGTGAATAGGAGAATGGGTGAGCGTCCTATACTTACCCATCGGCGTATTCTTTAAAAAGTCGGCAGCACGCAAACAAGATCTCTGTTGCTACGGCGACGACGAAAATGACGATAGCAACTGCTGCCACCTGTAGGCAGTCTACCATAATCAGTGGACTTATTCCGCCGCGACCAGGAGAAGTGGCGACGACGATGACGTCACCGCCGCTGCTGCGTTGGCTGGAAAAGGCTGAGTGGAAGCTGTTATCTGGCAAAATTCTTTCGTGGTCGTGCTGCACCGTAGTAAACGGAGCGCAGTCGAGAGCATTCTTTAGCATCGACTTCCAATCGGCAGACTTGGTTTCGTCTGCACGGCCACCATGACAACTCTCTCTCTCTCCCTCTATCTCCCTCCCCTCTCTCTCTCTCTCTCGTCTAAAACGATATTTCGGTAGAATAAGTCCATAGACGATGAAATAACAAAAGCTTAAGATGCATCGAATAATAAAGAAAATTACTTTCTTTATTTATTTAAAGTTAATTATTTTTTATCGCAGCTATAGTACTGGAATCGAGACAAGTCGTGAGATTTGTCCAAAACGGGTTTGTAGTTTTGCTCTTCAAGACTTTGGGTCACAAATGACAACACCCCTCCCCCACCTATTCTGGGGTCCTAGCTATACGTCACTGATCCTGGTGTGCACCTTTAATAATGAAAGTATGGTTTAGAGTGGTTCAGTAGGGTCTGCCCTATGTGAGAACCACTACCTGTTCCCACCACACCCTCCCTCGATTTGTCCAGACATCAACACCTCATTTGTGAGCCTTAATTTTGGAAATGAAGATGACAACGATCAGAGATGACCCGATTAATGATTTCCGTTTCGCTTTCACGACATAAATAGTTCGCTAAAAGTGATCAAAGCAGTAGCATCGAAAATGCTCTCTCTCTCTCTCTCTCTCTCTCTGCTGTTACTTTTCTGTTCTATATTTCAGTGTATGTAGATAAATTCTTTGAGAATAGATCATGGCAGCAAAGTGCAACGGTTTCATCCGGAGGAATCTGCAAAACTTTGAACGGCACAATGCCTCGACCTTTCTCTCACGTCAACAAAAGCCATGTTTCAGCAACAGCAGCAGCACAGCAGTAGCAGTAGCCAGTAGCAGTAGTAGCAGCAGCAGCATGCCATCGAACGAAAAGTGGGCGTTCATTATAATAGCGTGTCCTGCACAGATGCAAGCGCAGTAGGTTTCTCATTATTGGTGGTCGGTTATCATTAAAATCGTACTCCTCAGTGCAATTCAAGATTTCAAGATCTCACACTCAGAAGGACGTATTTACAGTAGAAACAGCTTCGAAAATTCGAATGTGCGTGGCATGCGGACTTAACCATCAAGCAAACTAAAGGCCTACACTGTCACAATCATCGATTAATTTCATACAGGAACACGTCTAGACCTAATCAAAGTATATACAAGGAAATCGTGCAATCATTTAACGAATTTAACTGAGATGAGAGCGAGGTTTTAAACGTTTTATTCGACGGTAGATTGGCATGCAACGCACAGTTAACAAGTTCACATAATGCCTGGTGCTGATCGCTGAATTCAGTGTTCAGTTACGACATATTTATTTAGATACTTCGCCTGAGTACTGTCTAGACCGAATCAGTGCATCGATGGATGAAAAATGCAAGAAAGAAAAAGAACGATGCGTAGGAAAGATGTTTGCCAACGGTTCCATCTCTCTCTCTCTCCCTCCCTCCCTCTCTCTCTCTCTCTCTCTCTCTCTCCAGCTTATTTTATCGCCCGTTGTTAAGACTCCTGCTGCTGGAATGTTTCCTTTAGGTACCGTTGTTCCATTCCATTCCTCGATAGACGTTTTCTTGCTCTTTAGACCGCCATTATAGACTCACTCCAGTTCTGCCTGCCTGCCTTCCGACAATACGTTCAACAATAATTCCCATTATAGCATTTCTGTAAATGGACGCGTATGTAGGCTACACTCGGCGATAGAATTAGAATGTTGAAATGGTCTTCGGACAATAAGCACATATAGTTACTGGTTAAATTCGGACTTAGACTCGTTTATAGTCTATCGATAAACATTAATGATTTTTGTCGAGATCCACGCAACTGCAAATGGTGGCCTCTCATTTTCCATGTTATCAATCAATCAATCAACTTCTATAGCGCCACTATCATAATGCCCAGGGCATCAGCCGATGGCGCACCAAATCCAAATAGAATTAGAGCCAGGTCAGGCCAGACAATCAGAAAATCAGGAGTTCACGTTACTTAAAATTGTGACAGTGTTTTTAAACTTCGACTAAATTTCACTAATACGTTTAGGCGATCAACTTAAAACAGTCAAAAAATCCAAACAAAACTGATCCTGAACAGATAGGCCTAGTTAAAACTACAACTTCTGTGAAGATGCCGATGTGTGATTGTCGGATCAACCATTTGGCCCATGGACCAGGGCTACCTTTCTGCAAGGCGTGGTCCGGTTTGTCAAGAGTTCGGACAGGGATAACAGATTAACAAAGAATAAACCGGTCATATCTTAGCAAAACTAGGCCTACCGATTGAGTGCGCATAGTTAATTATGTGCTCTGTTATCACAGTAAGACGAAAATTTAAGCGTCCATCCGGTGGGCATCTCTAACAACAGCAGATTTACGAATAATATATAATTGTATAATAATTAATCAGAGACAAAACGGAGAAAGACCTTCTAGGTGCCTTGTTTTTGCTGCATCGAATCTGTTGGCAGGAAATACAATAAACGAGAAGCTTACTCCGGCCTCTATTAAACTGTACTAGGGTAGATACGCTGTACTTTATCTAAGATTTCTTACTAGCAGAGGATAAAGTCAAGACAAATTCAGACAAACCTCGCCGAGCTAAAATGAGACCCAGCTGTTGGCGGTTCTTCCACCTTGAGGGACCTTCATCAAAGGCACTCGGCGAGTAAATCAGTTTTAGGCGCGTTAAGAATAATTGCGACGCGGACCCCGAAGAAAGTCGCGATTCGATAGATGAGAAGGTCGCCGATTGAATGGAAAATATATATATGTGAAAAATGATTATACTTTCGCGAATGTACACTGTACAGTGTAGAAGAAGAAGAAGATCTTACCTCGCCTGCTTCGCTGCGGAAGAAATGCCACGCAGCGCAGACGGGACCCTAAAGCCGCGGTTGCTCAGCGGAAACCGGCGTCAAAAGGTCGGAGAATCGTTAACCGAGGAAGAAAGAAGGAGAGAGAGAAAGAGGGGAGAGACGCCGACAAGAAGGAAGACAAGATGGCCGGAGAACAGGCGGGACGATTTGTTGTGCTGCGTGCCAGCCAGGTGGAAGAGATCTCTGGAAAGGCAGGCTCGGAAACGTACGGATAGAAATAGCTGGCTGTCGAGGAGAGGCCGGTCGTGATGGCAGAGACGAGAAAGCGAACATAAGAATCAGCTGCAGCAGCAGCAGTCGATATGATGGAGTAGGTAGCTACCCGCCTCCTCCTCCTCCTCCTCCTCCTCCTCCTTCTCCTCCTCCTCGTCCTCGTCCTCCTCTTTCTTTATATCAACATCGTCTGCTTAGATTCCTTCATTTCGCAGTATTGTGGCGCGCGAAAGAGAGGCAAAGAGAGACAGAGAAGACACAGAGACAGACACACAAGACACACACACATACATATATATATATATATATATATATATATATATATATATATATATATAGAGAGAGAGAGAGAGAGAGAGAGAGAGAGAGAGAGAGAGACAGAGAGGAGGTACAAAGAGACATAGACGGAGATTCGAAAGGAATCTGGTATGTGCGAGTGCTCATACAGTGTAGGTCATTGTTTATCCAATACCAATGCATCTACGTGCATTCGTATTGGATCGGTATAAGGAAAAGTTGAGCGTTTTAAGTTTTTAAGTTTTGTTGCGCATGAACCATTGCATCGATGAGTAGTAGATTCGGTAGGCGAACAAGTAAGAACGTCGTAAAGAATTAACGAAATTCATTGTGTGCAGATGAAACAATAGAAATAAAACGCCAGAGTATAAGCAAAACGGCAATTACTTTGAATACGCGAAGAGCGTGCTGTTTTATAAATTAATATCAGTAGAACATGTTAATCGAGAGTTACAATTTACTGCAGATACAATCGATGCACGCAGTTTTACAAATGAAAATTATCGAGCAAACAATTCGCTTTATTGTTATATTTACATGTAGAGGTCAAAGTTCAATGTTCGTTCTTGGTAAGCTAGGGTTCCGGAGTAGGGGGGGGGGCGGAGGGGTCACATTGCCATTTCTAGTCAAAAGTCTACAAGCTAAAAAGGTCAAGAAGCATCTTGGTACATTGACGGCCATATATGAATTCTGTTCCAGTAATCTTACCTCCTCCTCCTCCCTCCTCCTCCTCCTCCTCCTCCTCCTATCCTCCTCCTCCTCCCCGAAAGAACAAGTTCTCTACGGTTTTGTGTAAATACTCGTACCACTACTGATCCAGTCAGAATGTGAGGCCTCACTCTCTCTCTCTCTCTCTCCCTCCACCGTGGCTACGCTAATGCTCTGTACATAGGCCTATGGTAAAGATCAAGAAAAATCTTATTGATTGAAAATGCTTTGGTTGGTTTAGCGTGAATTTCGAACACTAAGGTTGACAGATCTGTATGCCTACTGTTAATCAGCCATATAAACCCCAAAGAGTATAAGGATAGCTTGTCACCACTTATAAGACATTCGATTCTAAGACGCAAGCCTTTGCTGACACAAGCCTCTATTGTCTGTGCTGACAACACAGTGCCTCTGATTGTAAAATCGACTGAGCAGTCAACCGGGTCACAGACGTTGCAATGTCCAGAATGCATTTACATGTAGTAAATAAACAACGTTGATTTATCGATTTTTGCATCAACGAAAAATCAATTGCTAGTTAACAGGGGGCTTCCATTGAAAAGCACAAGTCAGACCGCCCTATGGCCGTATACAATAGCGATGGGCTTTACTATCACTGTGACTGCGTGCTGGTTACGACGATATTTTCAGAAATTGAGTCATTTTAAAACTATCCTGCAGGCAGTGGCGTAACGTGGGGGAGGGCGGGGGCACTTTGTTGACTGCCCCCCCGGGCCCCGGGCGAGGGGGGCCCCCAAAGAGGGGTCTAAGCTAGGGTTAGGTTAGAGTTAACCCTAACTTTTTAACCCTAACAACCCTAACCCTAGAAATCAACGTACTGACGACTTTTTTTTTTGTTCGTCAGCACGAAACTTTGGGGCCCCCATGGCAAAGATGCCCCCCGGGCCCCCCAAAAGTCACGCTACGCCACTGCCTGCAGGACACAGGAATGAGAATCTCGTATTAAATCCTCATCAGGTCGTGCATATTAACGTTATTCCGTCCAAAGCGTTATACAGAGTATTAAACCAATATCGTTCCAAGAGCGCAAACATCAGTGGGACTGTTGGCCAATCAGCGAAGTCCTCGCGTGCAGATTCCGGATAGGGGCAGTTTTAGCCCCGACACCCTACCACGTTCTCAACCCCGACTAAAAATTCGAAACGACATAACAGACGCGTTTGCTGGTAAAGGAGGGCCGTCTATGGGTGTCACGCAGTGTTCGCATAAGTGATTTCTGTGCAGTATTTTAACCGGATCAAACGAGAATTGGGCGCATGGGAAGATAAGCAAACAGCTATTTCAATTCTACTGTATGAGCAGAAAAATCTGTCTTACGCCTGCGTTTAAGTAATCGTGGCTTTGCAACTAAAATATATCTGTTTTCCGTAGTGATAGGACAATGATTATATTTGCCTAGGGGTTGTGGAGTTAGTGTCTTCCGCCACGCCACAGGTCGAAGCCGACTCTAATGGAGCTAGAAAAGCTTGGTTTCAAACCGACTGATTGTCACCAGATGCCGAAATTTTTCTCATATTCAAATAATTTTTTTAAAAGTTAGACAGAACAAAAGAAAAACGAGTGGAGGCGCCTTTGCGCACTCGATATGTATACAGACCTACATAATAATAATAATAATAATAATAATAATAATAATAATAATAATAATAATAATAATAATATTATTATTATTATTATTATTATTATTATTATTATTATTAAAAAGTTAGACAGAACAAAAGAAAAACGAGTGGAGGCGCCTTTGCGCACTCGATATGTATACAGACCTTAATAATAATAATAATTAATTAATAATAATAATAATAATAATAATTATTATATATTATAATATAATAATAATATAATATAATAATATAATATTGGCCTTTATTAGATTAATGGTTTTTAAGTTGTTTAAGAGGTTAAGCAAACCTGTGTGAAAACCACTGAAGCAACTTCCCTCATTAAATAACCTAGTTTTCCGAGATAGCCTTTGAATCCGTCTATACTGTTTCAACTGTCACTCCCACCTCGTCCAAACTGTTCCATTTGTCCTCAACCCTTGTGGGGTCGTGTACATTTTCAACTTTGGCTGAATTTCACAGTTGAATATATAGGCTAAGTAGCCTTGTTTTTGTTAGAGGGCGCTACTGCGGCGGTGTTTTTGCAGAAATGGCACGGCACGTGACTTAACCAGCGACAATAGACGATTTAAGCAGAACTTGAGGACTTTGAACAGCTTTGGAACAACTTGCGCGAACGGCGTAATGCTAATACCAACGACGTCGTCTTCGCGCAATAGAAGTACAGGTCCTTTAATAGCTTCACGCTGAAGATAGCAATAGCCTACACTTCAAACATTCGGCGTGAATTTTGTAGTGTCCGCGGTGACAAGTTCGGTGATTAGCAAAACAAATTGACTAAATCTACCTTGTACTAGCGCAAGTTCTGCATCCAGTAGAAACCGCATTACATGGCAACTCAGGTAAATTAACTTAACTTCACATTTCGAAGTTCAACTTTTCCGTTATCAGTGTACGAGAAGCCAACTATATCTTATCCTGTATTGATTGTCTTTACCCCCACCCTTCAAGACAATATTCTATTTAATTCATTTGTGGTTTTCGTGGTTTTTTCAGCATTTGGCCTTGAATTCTGCCTATTGAAAATAAAAGCAATGGCATTAACATTGTACACAGTTAGACTTGCATGTAGTTCTCCTGGTTAGATAGTCTTGCGATGTAGCTTGGAATTGTCTTAAGCCATTAGCCTACTTACTTAGTTACTTAGTTTAGCCTACTTAATCTATGCGTATTTGAAATACTGCGAATAGGATGTGATTTAAAGACCTATAGCTGTAAAAATGGTGAGCACTGTTCGATAAAGCCATTTACTTGAAAGAAGATATGCCTTATAGTTAGTCTACAGTTTCGAAAGTACTTCTAGAAAGAGTCATGATTTCGAATCCAGCGTGAAATACGGCGTTCATGCTGGCTCAAGCGATTAGAAAATTCAAATGCATGTGATCATGAATAGATTATTATCAGACGAAATTAAGTTCAATATCTCATTTTAAGATTGCATTTAAACGATGCGACTCAATAAACAGAAACTGCGTTCACATAACCGAAGATCAGATGATATAGTCTGTTCTAGCCTACCGTCGGCCTATATGTAAAAATATCCTCAGAAAAGTCTTGGCACTGCATAACGAAAGGCCCAGGAACGTACGGCCCAATAATGTTCTAGGTGTCCTCTTAGGATAAATCGGAAAAATTTGGCAATAGGTCTGCATGATTCATAATTACAGTATAGTCTGATGGCAATCGTTTAGCGTATATAAACACGGGAAGGACAGGCTATAATTTCCGCCTCTTTGCAGAATTTAAAAAAAACTGCACGGGCATTCAGGACTCTTCGTAAGAGCTGATGATACAAGTTAACTGGTAACCAGTTTGTACCCTGGGGTGGTCCCTACAGTGGTAGCCGGACTTTTGGTCACAAGTTCTCAGTTCTTGCTCACAGGGACTTTTGATCATAGGATAATAGGCCACAGGGACTTTTTGATCGCACGCACGCACGCACGCACGCACACATACGCGTAGGCCTATTACGCACAGCTTTTGATAGATGGCATGGCACAAATCGCAATTTAGCGATGATATAAATGATGATATCAATTTAAAATTGTATAAATATCGAAATAACGAGAATAATAATTGTTGTAATATTCCGAACGAATAGAGTACGAAGCTCTTGATCAAAGGAGGTCGTATAGTCAACGAGGATCAGTCGTTTGTAGCCGATGTTCTGATCGACAACGGCATCATCAGGTTAGGACATATTCATTCTCTGTCTGTGCCAGGTCCGGCCCTAACCAAAGTGGCGCCCCAGGCAGTGTTTTATCCAGACTCCAGGCCTTTGGGGGGAAATTGAGGCTTTCGGGGGGAGGAATCGACTTGGTTGGAGGGGAAAAGACACAGTTCAAAGCAAAATTTGTGTAAGTGCTGAGATTTGGGGAAATTTTGAGGTTTGGGGGGAATCTCCCTCCTAACAGGCCCTGTATAAAACACTGGCCCCAGGCAAAGCATACATCCTGGAGATATATCCCAGTGTTAGAGAATCTACAGCCAAATGTAATATTGGCTTACTTACTACTACAAAGTTCGAAATACAAATCGAATCGGAATAACGTGAAATGGTGCAATGAAATCAGACGATAATAATTAATTATTTAATCTGGTCCATAAGCGAACGCTTTGAATTTAAATAAAAACAGGCGTTGTAGACAAATTTCTTGGTAAAAATGGCACGGATTAGCGTCCCTGGGATCTAGGCGCCCTAGGCAACTGCCTGCTTTGCCTATGCCTAAGACCGGCCCTGGTCTATGCTCTCTCATGCAACGTAGGGCCTAATTGTATCGATTGCAACTCGGAACACGAACTGTATAATTGCCAAAAGAAATGGTACACATATTTCTTTGAAACAGTACGGCAACAACCGCTGCAGCCATAGCCGTAAGTTTGATTAAAAAAATAGGGGCCAAAGCCCTATGCTTTTCCCTTTCCTTAGCCTCTCAAAAGTGGGCAAGCTCGAGCCTAGCGGCCTAAGATAGGTTTTCGCCTGTGGTTGTGGAGAGGATCTTGTGGGGTCAAATAAAGCAATCCTCTTGGCAAATTTTGCCCATTGGTCAGGGTTTGAGACCCTCAGCGTTAGATTATTCACGCTGGACAGAAAGTCATTTTTGGATCAATTCGATAGAAGCAGAAATTTCCTATACGTCTTCTTTGCAATTTTATGACACTGGCGCTACAAAAATACGTACGACTGAAATCATGGCGACCTATTTAGAAGCCGTACTGTCTCTGCTAGCTATTGCATAACGAACCGCCTCCAGTAATTGCGAACATTTTTAACAGACACACACACACGTACACGCACACGTACATACACACGTACAAAGAAATGCATGCCACATGACGCTCGATAATTATAATTTAATTTCAGGACGCATTATGTTAGCCAGCGGTATCTGGGCTGTCATGCATAGCCTCTGAGAATAATTAATAATTATTGATTATTAATCTATCTCTGTTTCTAGTGACATTGGACAGGATCTCAACGTTTCAAATGAAGTTCAGGTGATCGACGCAACGGGAAAGCTGGTTATTCCAGGTGATGACATCAGCATATACTGTACTTAGGCTCTGGTCCAAGTCTTGTCCACTGTAAATAATATACAGTAGACGATTAAACGACGATAGATTTCCCGTATAGAAACCAAAGAATCGATTAAAAGGCACCAGTTAATCTTCGTGTGAAAGTATCCGTTCCCGTTGATATAGGCGATCGTTTGATAAATGGGTACAAAAGACGATTGGATCTACCCCCCTCCCCCCTTATACACCCCAATAACGGTACTCTTCTATACTGGTTTAAACAGTCGGTCGGTCTTGGCGATTCTGCTTTCGACAAACTTAGCTCGTTGAGTTTATTGTCGATGGCGTATACCAAGTCGACGGCAAATCTGAGACACAATGCTTGAAATGAATGCTCGCGGACAATTACAGCGTAGTCTGATTCAGTTGAATGCCCGCCGTGGCATTCACACAGCACACGTTTATGTTAGTTTCTCGATTCACGCGCAGCGAAACCCCGCGCGAAGTTGGTTTCTGAAGTAGACCAAAAGTGGCCACCATAGCAGATTGTCTTGGGTTCGCGCGTACCAAAGTCACAGACTGCGGTCGACAGATGGTTGCAGGAAGAACGAACTTCTTTTAAAAAATGGGATTTCTGTAACCATCTTATCAATGGCATATTAAAAACTACTCTTAAAATTGTATTCAAATGCTGGAATGATGTTAGAATAATGAATATGGAGGGAGTGGTATCAAAATATTGAAGCCAAATATTATTTTAGGCCCTATTAGTTGAAATTTCAGAACAAATTTACAGAATTTAATTATGTCAACAATTTTTGTGTTTGACCCTCCCCCTTGTCAACAACTGTCAACTTTCAGTTAACCATTATAATTACGCCAAAACTTTTGACCCTCAGATCAATGACAGGTCCCAATAACAAGGTTAATATTTTTAGATGACCATTTTTCCCTTTTTTTGCTCGTCGAGTGTCAAAATGTGATGGGACCTTTTTCCATGCTTTTTTCCATTATAATAAGTAGTATTCCAACAAATTTCCTGGTTTTTGATTATTTGTAAAAGTGAAATTGTTGACGTCAACTTCTCTTGACCCCCTCCCTCTGTCAACAACTGTCAAACTTTTTCAAACCCCTCTCCCTAAATTGTTGACGTAATTAATGGACAGCCCCGAGCTTGCCACTGGTGTTTGGGGGGAGGGACAGTAGTTCTTAAAACAGTCAAATTTGTTATTAGCGTGAATGTTATCAGAGAAACTGAGCGTTGAAATATTGAGAGAGAGAGAGAGAGAGAGAGAGAGAGAGAGAGAGAGAGAGAGAGAGAGAAGATAATCTCTAAATAATCTTCTTCTAAAGTTTAAATGTACTGTATGTACGCTGCACTTCCAGAAGTTGTGCTACAGTGTACAATGTACATGTTGTTTTCTAAAATGAGAACCCCGATCCTGTGTACAATGAACTTCACAGAGGTTACAAAGAATTAATTTTTAAACGAACCCCAACGCAGACTGAACGAGCATGCCTGTTTCGTCGAACGCCAGCCATAAATGCAGTGAAAAATACGCACTAAAGTCAAGGTCACATACTGAGTTGTTAGTAGCGCTAGCCTGACAGACTATTTGCTCGCCAATAAATCAAGACTGGCAAGCAAAGGAAGGCAATCTACGTGCTACATCGTTCGGCTATTTCGGAGTCCAAAGTTTAGGCACAGGTCCGTGGGTGTTTATACATGTATTTCGATGTTAAAGCACCGATTCAGAACGTTAGACTTACAGCTGCCGGGCAATAAATTGACGTTGAAAAGTAACTAGAAACGAGGAGCAACGATTATTTTTCTTTTTATCCGCGGCTGATGATTTTCTATGTGCCCTCTATAATTAATAGGGGTATCGACA
This sequence comes from Metaphire vulgaris, assembly GCA_018105865.1. Taxonomy (NCBI): domain Eukaryota; kingdom Metazoa; phylum Annelida; class Clitellata; order Crassiclitellata; family Megascolecidae; genus Metaphire; species Metaphire vulgaris. Next base: position 17,252,761 of record CM030836.1, read on the forward strand.
CCCATACGCATCTTCAGCTGCCGTTCATGGGGACGGTGAGCGTGGACGATTTCTACACGGGAACCAGAGCGGCGCTGGCCGGAGGCACCACGATGATCAGTCAGTTCACGAGATTCACCTTCTGTAGACTAGCCTACACTCGCAGTTAACATAATAGCAAACGACACACAAGTCAGTCAATATCATCATCATCATCATCATCATCATCATCATCATCATCATCATCATCATCATCATCATCATCATCATCATCATCATCATCATCATCATCATCATCATCATCATCATCATCATCATCATCATCATTATCATCATCATCATCATCATAATTGTTTCCATTCCTCTCAGTAAATATAGGCGACGTAAATCACTGTTCGTTTTCAGTTACTTCGACGTTTCGCAGCTTTCCGTCTCACCGTAAAACCATCTCTTTTCTTCTGCGCGTCCTCCTCCTTAGACGGAACCAACCGTTCTCACCCTGACCCAAGAATTTTCAGCCACCAACCACACCACGGTCATGATTTCTGACCACGATTTATTTATTGATTGACTGATCGAGAACTGTATTACAGCAACAACAATAACAACGACTACTACTACTGCTACAACTATTACTACTACTACTACTACTACTACTACTACTACTACTACTACTACTACTACTACTACTACTACTACTACTACTACTACTACTACTACTACTACTATTACTACTACTACTACTACTACTACTACTACTACTACTACTACTACTACTATATTATTATTATTATTATTATTATTATTATCATTATTATTATCATCATTATTACTATTATCTCTGCGATGTTAAACAGGCACGCTACGCGATACATTAGCCCCGTATCCGTGGCATTGCACGTCTGGCTGAGGGCTATAGCAACGGAGATCAGCGCCGCCACATGAGCCCGTGAGGCTCGGGAAGGACTTTGACTTTTGACTATTATTATTATTATTATTATTATTATTATTATTATTATTATTATAAGTATTAAGACCCGGTTATGTGGCCTTCGCGTGGTCAAAATTCCGGGGTTAAGCGGTTGTGTCAGGATTGTGGCCGTTCTAGCGGCCACCTAACTTTTAGCTACCAACTGAACCAAGAATACAGGAAATTAACTGCAATTGAAATATACCAACGTGCTTAGTGATCCTCGAAGTTGAATAGGAACTGTGTTTTTTTGAAAAAATGTCAATATTGTAAGAAATAAATAAGGAAAAATTGAGAAATTATTATTGAATTATACTAGAATTTATTAAAAAGCGGATTAAAGGGCCTTCCACAAAATGTCTTTTTCTTGAAAATGAAATTATGTCTTAAATTTTACTATTGATACTAAATTAATGCATGAACATGCGTCGAATTTGATAAAATTTACTGCGGCACGCATCGATTTCCGACGAAATCGATATATGCATAAAAATAACCGCTTTCCGAAATGATAACATAAAGTATAACTCCTTAGCAGCTCCGCCCCAAAGGCCGGAATATAAAGGTGGAGGCCTGTGCAGCCCGGCCGGCTTAGAGCACATTCTACCGTGCCCAATAAACTCCGCCCACCAGCTGAGATAAATATTCCTTCCATCAGTTAATAGTCACTATTAGTCAGTCAGTCAGTCAGTCACTGTAAATAGAAAGACAGAGAGAGACAGAAAAACGCGCACAGAGAGAGCCAGACAGAAAGACAGAAAAACAGAGAGGGTTGGAAAAGTAGACAGACTGA
>CM030836.1:17259502-17354502 GCA_018105865.1 Metaphire vulgaris
AAGCAAAGGGTTAGTAGAATTAACGAAACTGTATTATATCTATCTAAACTAACCTGACTACAGTTTGGATATCTATCAATTTTTATCCTGTGTCGGTTAGGGTTAGTGCACCCGCCTCTAGGGTTATCAAATGGGTTAAGAACATACTAAACGGTATGATATCTATCGAAAGTATCATAACGAAAGTATCCCGACTATATAATTTATGGACGTCATTTATGGACGGCCCCTTGACATTGTGTTACTCAAACAACCCTGCTTGTATTTCAGCCAGCTCAGCTCAGTCTGAGCGAGACTTTTAGTCTGTTGAACGTTTCTTCACTTACTGCTTACGATCAAATACGTTTTTAACAAATTTTAATGCATGGGTTTGGTTGAATTTGACTAGTGATGGGTTGGCTTGCGTTGTCATGTAGCCCAGTTTCCGTGGGTTGGGTTGGGTTTGAAAAGTGATGGGTTGGATTGCGTCAGATATTTTCAATTTTACGGGGTTGGGTTTGGTTGATGTTTTTGGGTTGGGTTTTAAAATGAACCCAAGTCCATGTCTGGTCTACCACGCAAGAAAGATAATTTGCGATTCCAACAACGTCATCCCGATATCGCACATTAATGGGCAGTAATCAGAACGAAAGTTCTTACTGAGCAGAAAGCATTCGCAGAAAGACCAAAAAAATTCGCGCTTAACGAAATTTCTAGGCAATAGCGACTATCACAATTAGTTGCCATTACTACCTTCTCATCCAACTCATTACATCTGTCCAACACTCTCGCACTAAGCAAATTCTTTTTGTATCTCCCAATCCGCTTCTTAAACAGTTTCATGCTGCATTCTCGGGTACCATCATATTGTTTAGTTGTAAATAACCTTCTTTGGTACATCCACTTTGTTTGTTAGTGTTTTGTAGTCTCAATTAGATCCTCTTGTTCTTTTTTTTCCAAAGTTGTCAATCCACAGCGTTTTAGTCTTTCTTAGTAGTTTATTATCGTGATGAGTTGTTTGTAGATTACATGATCGGTAATTTGCTGTTGCAACCAGTGTCAAGTCAAAGGTGATTTGTTTCGGTAAGGTAACAAGGTGGTTGTTATGCATTGAAGGTCATTTGAATCAAATATATGTGACCTTGGATTCTATGTGTAAAAGGGGTGAAAGATTTTGTAGAATTGTATTTGATAAGGGAAGTTTTATGTTCTATTTGTTATTTGGATTTATGGATTGCACTTTTGGATTAAAAATTGCATGATGATTTTGTGGATCGTTCTAAGTAGTGTTTTGGGTTAGTGTGAATAATTATTTTTGTGTGTGTTGATCTGCAGTGACATTGATTGGCTGCTTATTGAAATTGGTTAATGTTTTGTGTTAGTGCGAGATTAGTTTGTGCTGCTGTGTGTTAGTAGGCAATGACATTGTTTTGCTGTTTCTTTTGTTTATTGGTAAACAAAGAAATTGATTTGATTTAGAGTGAGGACAAGGAACATTAGTTATGGAATTATATTTTCATTGATTATAAAAAGATCCTTATGTGCATTGTGCAATAGTTGTTTTTGAGAGATGTCTCATGTTTCTGTTTGGGTTTGATCATTAAGGAATGGAGATGAGAAAATAGTAAATTTGTTGTGTGTTATGATTTTTTCAGATTTTATTGGGTGTGTTTTCTAGATTAGCGGCAAATATTAAATAATATTTGGAGAGAACCAGTATATTTGTTGTGTGTTATTGTTCAAGCATAAAAGCATTAGTACGTACAGTTGTTTATCCGAGATCTGATGAATACTATGGACAATACATTAATCATTAGATTTGATTTATTTCGTAGTATTATTTGTTTTGACAATGAATAAATATACTCAGATATCTTTTCCAGTGCCAGTAAGAGCTCATGTTTTGATGTCTTGAATAAAGTTGCTACGGTTGGGTGTATTTCTGTGTTTTACTGTCAGAATACTTATTGGTTTTGTTAAGTAAGGCAGATATTTAGATTGCTTTGATTTATTGTTTTTTTGTATAGGTTAACAGAAGCTGCTTAGTGCTTTTTGATTTAATTGACAGGGGAAAATGAACCTTGTAAAGTGAAATGTCAATTGAGTATGAAAAGTCTTGTTTAAAGGACTTATTGTGCTCATGACGTCACGTTTTATATGTCTTAATAAATGATTATAATTGAAAAGAGTTGTCTTTCGTAATGTAATCGATCACGGCGCTATAGCTAATTTAGGCCTAGATGGAGGCGGTTTGACGCGAACAGTTTCTTTTATGGAAAAATACCTTACCGATAAACAAGTCCCAGTATTTTGATGATAGGGCGGCTTTTGGCTACTTTGTCGACCAATGGTTCAGTTCCTATGGTTGGGATTGTCATGATTAGTTCAATTACCTTTAATACTAAATTAATTAATTAATTAGATATACAGTATACTTACTTACTTATATATAGTATCTACAAATGTTTGTACTAACAACCTCTGGGCGACCAATTGTTGCGGGATTTGATACAATTTCTGGCAAAACTCGTTGTGGGTCTCCGTCTGGGCGCTTACATCTCCGAGCTGGTTCAGGAAAAATTATTTCACGGACTCTCTTGCAAACTCGACCAGCTCGCCTTGCACATTATTCCATGATCAATGACAAGTTCTATGTATGTATTATATCCATTTTGTAAGCCCTTTCCGTCCATTTTATATTATATATATGCGTCCATTACATAGACACATATAAGTATATATGCATATAAAGCTATAGATAGAAGAGTGCAGTGGTAACAACTTTGAAACTTTGAAAACTTAGAGCAGAATATATATATATATATATTTATATACATACACATATATTATCTCCATTTTTGAAGCCCTATCCATCCACTTTCAGAAGTTTGGCAATGAACGGAGCAACGAAGGCAGTTATATATATATATATATATATATATATATATATATATATATATATATATATATATATGATAAGCATTTCTATACATTTCATATAGCATAAATACATGCTATATATATGCTGTCATATACATGCTGCCAGGTATATATCATACTAATATTATATAATTATGCTGCTTTAATATATATATATATATATATATATATATATATATATATATATATATATATATATGTATATGAGACTATACATGATAAGCATTTCTATACATTTCATATAGCATAAGTACATGCTATATATATGCTGCCATATACATGCTGCCAGGTATATATCATACTAATATTATATAATTATGCTGCTTTAATATATATATATATATATATATATATATATATGTATATGAGACTAAGTATGCTGTTGTATCTATATATGTGCTGTCATAATATATCATGTATGCTGTTGATATATATATATATATATATATATATATATATATATATACACACATATATATATATGTGTGTCATAAATATTATCGGCACACATATGCATATAATATGTATAGAGATTATATACGGTATATATAGTTATTTTTTAATGCACTTAATATATATATCCTTATAATATATGTATATATGGTGATATGATCAGCATATTATATGGATTAGCAGCATATCCGATTGCCGCGCAGATAGCACATTTATCATTATCTATTTTCATAAAGGCCTATGCTTTATTAAATATTGCATATTATATTTTTATACTTGCTGTCACATATATATCATATTATATATTAGTGGCATTTACAGTATACATAAATACGTATATGCGCATAATATAAATATATATTAAATGATTATCATATGTTTGAATATTTATAAGTAGACTGTTTTCCTGTGAGGGGGAATGGTCTTTTCCCCGGATATTTCAAATTCCCCGCCCCGGAAATTTTGGCAAACTACATACTTACAGCTCTCCCACAGACCCCTAGCTGACTTTACCCGGCCTTGTCAGTTTCCCCGTAGTCCATGAGTCTAGATTACCCACTTACTTACTTACACTGACATATAGGCCTATATATAGCCCCTATATTTATAGTAATAACAGCTTATTTTATCCTCTTGTACGGTTTAGCTAGCTATGGTAGGCCTATATATAATTTTCTCTATTGATACCCCATTAGAGGGCCGGCCCTTTTACCGTGCAATCGTCGAAAACATTTCAGTACAGGAAAATGCACGGGAAAAGGGCCGGCCCTTTTATACGGGTTTTATGGTTTAGTTTTGGATAAGGTGGCCGTGCATTTTTGTTATACTATGTGTTTCTAATAATTTTTCAAAATCGCTTCATCCATACTTAGACAGTACCTTTCTAAGTAATTTATCCAAATTTTGATGAAATATATATGATGCATCATTCGTGGATGATGATTTATTAAAACGGCCACTTTCCTAATTGATTTATTGTAAGGCCACCTAATCTGGGAAATAGCGTTATTATTATTATTATTATTATTATAAGATTTTCGACGAAATGAATAATGAATTGTGTTTGCAGTTGACTTTGTGATCCCATCAAAAGGTGAGTCGTTGCTGGTCGCTTACGACAGGTGGCGACAGTGGGCAGACCCAAAGGTATGCTGCGACTACAGTTTCCATGTCTGCGTTACCTGGTGGAGCGAACAGGTCAAGAGTGAAATGGAAATTTAGCAAAAGATAAAGGTAGATTATATATATATATATATATATATATATATATATATATATATACAAGATTAGTACAAGAACATCTATGAAAAGCTGGAGATACAGTATCAATATTTATTTGATATATCTTTTAACATTTATTCCGGATTGCCGACTTCATTGTACACGCACATAGCATATACAGGGTGGCGCAAAACACCGGATTAGTCACATTAGGTTTGGCATTTAATATAGTCCGGTTTTTGCGCCATCCTGCAATATCGCTACAGACTCCTAAATAGACATGTAGCACAGTCGATCAGGGAATAAAAGAATAACCTAAAATCGTTACATAACAGTTGCACGTACAGCAGTGGCGGCTCCACCGGGGGGCCAGGGGGGCCCGTGCCCCCCTATTGAGTGCCTGGCCCCGCCCAGTGGCCCCCCCGTTGGGACCCTATACTTAATGCTACATACATTAAACAACAAATGGTTCGCCCCCCATGATTAGAAGTTGCCACCCCAACGGTCCCCCCACTTGCCAAATCCTAGAGCTGCCACTGACGTACAGTATTGCAGACAAAGTTCCATTAATATTTTGCAGCGGTAATCCACACGAATGTGCGCTGAATATGGGGCGTTTAATGCTATGACGTATAACTTATTTGTCAAACAGGAGTGAATTCCTTCAAGATGTTTATGGCTTATAAAGGCACTTTCATGTTAGAGGACTCGGCGTTGTATTTTGCCTTCGAACAGAGCAAGCGAGTGGGGGCCATTGCCCTGGTCCACGCGGAGAACGGAAGCATTATAGCGGAGGTTTATTACGAGATTCTCTTTTTAAAACTAATATATCGGTCACTATTTGTATATTTGCAGTCTATAAATGAATTATAATCGTTAGAACCCGTGAATGAATTTGCGCAAACTGAGGTTTTAAATGACAGATAAACTTTTCGTAATGAAAATCTTAGTAGTAGCGTTTCAATATTGGAATTCTGATTAGATCGTGTACAGAATTCGATTTGTCGGTGGAGGGATTGGTGGTCGTCCATAAATTACGTCACGCGAATTTGGCACTTTTTACCCCCCCCTATACGTAACGCGACGTCACAAAACGTCGGATCCCCTAAAATATGACGCCACAACGGGCCGACCCCCCATTTTTGTCTTCCGAAAAGTCAAGCAAAAAAGGCCATACTTCTAATTTTTCCTCTCGAAAACCCTGACAAGCAAAAAATAGGTCATAATTGTATTTTTCCTCACCAAAATCCCCGACAAACAAAAAAAAGAGTCAGACAAGCAAAACAATGTCAAAGGTCATGACCTAAATTTTTTGCGTGACGTCACGTTTACGGACCCCCTCCCCATCGTCACACTTCGTCACAAATGGTCGGACCCCCTAACCGCGTGACGTAATTTATGGACGGCCCCTTGGGGGGTTTGACCTTTACCTAGGAGAGGTAGCAGACAGTTTGAGTTTGACATGTCTGACCACCTCCGCTGAAGGTCGAAAATTTTGGGGTGGAAGTGGTCCTGCCGCCACTGATTTTTGGAAAATCTACCTTAGCGTTTGCGCTGTACGTCGCTGAACGCAGAGCGATCTACTTTCAGAAAGTTAAGGAGTTAATCGACGCAGGAGTAACGGGTCCAGAAGGTCATCTGCAAAGTCGACCTGAGTCGGTAAAAATAGTTCAATTCTCACTCTGGTGATGACTTAACTAGTGATTAACTTGAATACTGCATTACTGAATTAATTAATTAATTAATTTATAACTTATTATTAGTCTGTTATAACTTTTAAAATTTCACCTCTCAAAGTCTTCTCGATTTGCCTAATTTAATTTAAAGTCTAGAATCAGGAAGTTAGCCTAGGCTCATTTAAGATGAATTAACAGATCTATCTCAGTGGCGGCTCCACCGGGGGGCCAGGGGCCTGTGCCCCCATATTGAGTGCTTGGCCCCCAGTGGCCCCCCTGTTGGGACCCTATACTTAAGTCTACATACATTAAACAACAAATGATTAGAAGTTGCCACCCCAACGGCCCCCCACTTGCCAAATCCTAGAGCCGCCACTGATCTAGCCTAATAATCAATTAACGATAAAATATAGCATCCTAGCTACAACACATGGAATTGAGGAACAAAACTGTAGCCACCGTTCAAATCACTCCATCAATCTTTGCCTTTGACTTACGGTAGATGTGGACCCTGTAACATAATTTGAAACTCGAAAGAAAACTATAAATAAATTTTAAAAACCTATAAATAAATAAAATAACTGCCATGCGCCATATAGTACGGTAGTATAGTTGTTTAGAGATTTTAGTACAGGGTGGCGCAAAAAAACCGGACTAGGCACAATTAGGTTTGCATTTAATATAGTTCGGTTTTTTTGCTCCACCCTTTAGTTGTTTAGGACACGGATACGTTATGCAGTGTTTATTCTAGCCACCTAGACATTGGGAGCGTTTAAAATGTTTGGGGGAACAGACATTTGGGAGGTCATACTACTCGCCAAAATGTCAAAAAAAATTTGGAGGGGGGATTTCAAACTTTCGTGGGGCGAGGGGAATTGCCCCCCCCCAGAGAAGGCCTAGAATAAACACTGTACGTTATGCGTTTATCGCGGTTTGTGATTCTGTGAATGCGAAGGTCGAAGCGGAGGCGACGCAGCGCGCCATAACAATCGCCGAGCAGACGAACTGTCCTCTGTACGTCGTACACGTCATGAGCAAGTCGGCTGCTGACCTCGTTTCACAGGCGCAACGAAAAGGTGAAACGCAGAGTTACGATGATAGTCACCAGACGGTTTTCGGAGTTAAAAGAGCAGCGCCGGTCGAACTGTTTTCACTCTGCAGTGGCGTAGCGCGGCGGACGGGACAGGGGCGGCCGCCTCGGGTGCAAAAATCTGGGGGGCGCGCAAAATTTCAAGTGAAAAAGGAAAAGGAGTCGAAGTAATAATAAATCATAAATAGGCTTTATTTATTGTCGTGCACTTGACATCACTGTCTGAAGGCATGTGGTTTATTATTATTATTATTATTATTATTATTATTATTATTATTATTATTATTACCGCCTTTTAACGGTGGTAAAAATACTAGTTATAAGGCTGAGTCGACCTTATTTCTTACTTCCTAGGATCTTCAGCGGAACTAGATCCTGTTCGTCAGCAAACCGATCTATCGTGTTATACCGATCTGCCATATTCCCGCCCCATTAGCATTACATACTGGTTCTAATATTATATTATTATTATTATTATTATTATTATTATTATTATTATTATTATTATTATTATTATTATTATTATTATTATTATTATTATTATTATTATTATTATTATTATTATTATTATTATTATTTACAGGTTTGGTCGTCTTTGGAGAACCTATAGCTGCGTCTCTTGGTACAACCGGAACGCATTACTTTAACAAATGCTGGCGTCACGCGGCTGGTCACGTGATGAGTCCCCCTCTCAGGGATGACCTCACGACACCCGGATATCTCATGGACCTGCTAGCATCGTACGTAATCGGCTGACATGAATGACCCCATGCTGTATGATGTTATTGCGCTTACAGTGTATATCCAGGCTAAAACCGTTCATTTCCCTTGCCTGCCCCAGACCACCTACCAGATTCGCGCAAATCCGGTGAGAAAGTTTTCTGTGGAGGGGGGGTGTGAGGGGTGGGTAAGGAATCTGACACGCTAGCCCCTTTTGCCCTCCCCCCCACCAAAAATTCCTGGCGACGCCACTGATAAACGAATACCGAAACGGGTGCAGTGGACCAATATATGCACCGCAGAAGTTCCATATACGGGGTCAGAGCATCGCGAATCATGAAAACGAACACTGAGAAAAGCATGAAGGTGGGTGGGCTCTCCCACACCTTGAAAGATGCGTGAATGGTCAGCATTAACCTAAATAAAAGAGGAAAACCTTCTCAACTTTCCGCAAAAGTCCATTTATTGAATTTTTTTTCGAAAAGTGCTCCTTTAAATATAGAATGTTGTCTTTGCCCTCTAAGTCTGCTGCCCTATTAAATCTATTTTCTATCGATTTAAAACCGATTGTCATCTTAAATAACGATTATCGGACGCTGCGAGATGTAGGCCTATTGTAACACTGACACACGCCGTATACGGTTTAGGCTACTGTGCATGGCTGATCAAATGTTGACGTGGAAAATCTGCTGAAATGGGAACTTTCCATGCCATCATCTATACCGTTTCATTTTCAGAGGTGATTTGCACCTGACCGGAACTGACAACTGCACTTTCAACGCCAATCAGAAAGCGCTTGGCAAGAACGACTTCAGCAAAATTCCGAACGGAGTAAACGGAGTCGAAGATCGAATGTCCGTCATTTGGGAAAAGGGAGTGGTTAGGAGCTGGCTTCTAGAATTTTCTTCCATCTCTGGTATACAGACAGAAACCAGCAGGCCTAGGCCTGTGGAGATAATTTCAGAATTAAATATGAATTTCAAATAAGGGGCTGTAATTAATGGACAGCCCCTGACCGATTTAAACAAGTAACTTACTCTCAGGTCTGGAAACAATAATTATAAGGAAAAGTAATGTTTCAACTTTCAAGAGCTGTAGCATTCAGGTTTAGGCCCCCTAATATTTGTTATTTTATGTTCAGGTGACTGGAAAAATGGACGCCTGTCGATTTGTTGCAGTCACCAGTTCAACAGCGGCAAGAATTTTCAATATTTATCCCCAGAAGGTTTGAATGTCGAAGTCTACGTATTCATGTTCTTTAATATTTTGAACTCAGAACTTATCACGGGGAACGGCGTTAAATTTGAAGAAACTAGTGTAGTTACAGTAGTTCAATGCTTTGTGATGGAGCCAACTTGAGCCGTTTGTTGAAATGGCAAGCGGTCCTTCAAAATCGTTGCCTAAAGCAAAACCTGTGCGCATGCAGGCCAATCGTATGATAACATATAAACATTTATATGCGATTAAATAATTGAAAGCTTAATATTAGCTTGATCATTGATCAGTTATAGTTGTTAATGCTCCGTGGCATTTTGACAACGCAGGGTCGTGTAGCGGTTGGATCGGACGCAGATGTTGTGATCTGGGATCCGAATCAGACGCGAGTCATTTCGGCGAACACTCACCACCAGGCGTGCGATTTCAACATATTCGAAGGAATGGAGTGTCACGGCGGACCCTTCTACGTCATTTCACGGGGACAAATCGTTCGGGACCCTCACGGAGTAGGTTGCATTGCAAGGCGATTAGGCTATAATGCTATGGGGGCGGGGGGGGGTGTCCAGACATTCTAGGTTTGAGCTAACAATGGTGTCAAACAGATGGATACTCCCACATAAAGGGCTGAAAGTTTAGCATCTACGCCGAACTGTCTCCAGTGACGTAGGCCTAAACCTGGCGTCAACATTGGGGGAGGGGGTAGAATCGTCTATAAAGTCAGGTCAGACCCCCTTTTCGCCTCCCGGAAAGTCTTGACGGGCAAACGAGCAAAAAACGCCACCATAAGTAAACCTGTGTGAAAACCACTGTAGTAACTCTCCACATCCGCACATCCGAACAATAACCTAATTTTCCGAGATAGCCCTTGAATTCGTTTACTGTTTCAAATGTCACTCCCACCTCATCAAAACTGTTCCATTTGTCCACAACCCTTGTACACAAAAAAATATTTTCTGCCCTAATTTTTTTCTATTAGGGTAATTAGGCCTGTAGGCCTAAGTCTACATCTGTAGGCGACTGTAGCTTAGGCCTATAGGCCTACTGTAGTCTGTAGGCCTATATCGTGTGTTTCCATTGACAGGTTCGAGTTGTCGCCGGATCTGGAAGGTTTGTTCCGAATCCACCTTACGCCGAGATCGCCTACAGTAGAATTCGTCGGAGAGACCAGGTTGGTTGGTATAGGACCTTAGAATAGGCCTAAACGAGAAGCGCAGAGATTCTGCATCCATGTGAAAACGATATTCCTAATTCACTGTATAGTTCATTAATTGGCGTAAACGTGGATGAAATTGTGGGGGCCATGCCGTTTCCTTTTCCAAGCCTAAGCCAGGGGCGTAGCCAGGAATTTGATTTCGGAGGAGGGTATAAATATTTTGGGTGGGTATAAATCTTAACTATAAACCACATAAACCATATAAACCACATATAACCACATGTAAATCGCATAAAAAACTTTAAGGTATACTGATTTTGGGGTATAGGCCTATATATCGATTTATCCCCCCCGTCGCTACGCCCCTGGCCTAAGCCCTAAGGCACGGGAAGATAGCAGACGTGGTTACGCTCGGGACAGACACGTTCACGGAACGGATTCTAACCCCTGTATAGGAGCCACCTAAGGTCGACTAAGCGTTAGTCGCTAGATGTCGGTGGTAATAAACAGGGTCGGTTTTAACGTGCAACGATACAAAAAAATGTGCAGTGGTAAAATGCAAATTTTTTTTGTGCATTATAAATTTTCCGGACGACCTTTTTTGCTTGTTTCTTGCGCGGATGTCCACAAATTTTCTGAGTTTAGTGCAGTGATATATTTTTCTTAAAAACAGTCCCCGGTAATAAAGAACTAAGTAGTATCAGCGTTCAGCTGCGAGGTGAAGCGCAGGCCTGAACGTTTGACTGGAAAGTGGAAAACTCTAGATTAATGGCGTAGGTCACCTGCGTCGCTGTATGCAAGAGACCGGAGATCAGCTACGGTCCCAAGTCCCAACACTCGAAACCTGGTATGGAAAACCCATTTACATTTACCTTCCCTGGCAGTGGCGGCTCCACCGGGGGGGTCCGGGGGCCCTTGGCCCTATTGAGTTCCTGCCCCCCAGTTGGGACCTATACTTAATGCTACATACATTAAACAACAAATGGTTGGCCCCATGATTAGAAGTTGCATGCCACTCCAACCCCTCCCCCACTTGCCAAATCCTGGAGCCGCCACTGTTCCTGGCCCAGCCTCTCAAAAAGTGGGGGCTCGAGCTTAGCGGCCTAATATAAGTTTATATCGATTCTATAGCAAAGTCTATATTCTGTCTGAATGCGAAATATATGCTGTCCGTCCTCTGTTTCAGATTAACAAACCACGAAAAGTAGAACGCGAACCCTACAAGGGAGAGGCAATCATCACCAACAACGACGACAACAACAGCAGCAACAACAACAACGTCTAACAGTTTCTTATCCCCCCCACTATTTCCGTAGATGCAACCGAGTAACAGCATAGAAAATTTGCAAAGCTATTTGTCCAGACTGTTCTGGTCTGACTAGAAGGCAGCAACTATGAACGCAGTCGGACTTCGTCGTCTAATGTTACATTACTTATTACATAGCTTCCGTTATTTTCTATTATAAACCACTGCAGATGTATCACAAGACAATTAAATAATAAGTCCTGATTACATGTATTTCTGTTATAATGTGTTTGCCACTGCAACGTAAGACCTGCTGAATGATTATGGTAACAACCTTGAACAGTCAGGTTAAAAATATGCAAAATGATGTTTTTAAAACGACAAATCACATGGAAATCATAAAAAATTCTTAGGTAGTGGACTGATTATTTGAGATGTAACAGTATTATAATAATGAACTCATAAATAATGCTGTTTTCCCTATCTGAACAAGCACGACATTTGAAAAGCTCATAAACTGTGATTCAGACCATTTTATTAAAGATAATTTTCAAACCGTAAAACTCAAGGTGGTCAATTGACTAGTTGTTGCCTAGCTATGCTGGACTGTGCTGTTCCTGTTTCATATGTCTGCCCTCGCAAGTTAACTAATGAGCACATCAGTTGAAGAAAAGACAGTGAAGAAAAGGCGCTGAAGAAAAGACAGACAATAACCCCTCCAGGGGCGTAGCGAAGGGGGGTATATCGGTATTTATACCCCCCAAAATCAGTCTACTTTAAGTTTTTTATGTGATTTATATGTGGTTATATGTAGCTTATATGGTTTATACCCCCACCCAATATTTATACCCTCCCAAATCAAATTCCTGGCTACGCCCCTGAACCTCTCCTCTCCCAGCCAACCGATGTCAAGAAAGTTGAAGGCATTAGATTTTCAGGTTTTCTACTGTCAAATGTATAAAATCTTACCTTACCTCAAATCTCTACTATATAATTAAATGACAGAGTATTGTTATCACCCATTGATCACTTAATTAATAGGCTTTCAGATATTTTAGGTTTAATGGAAATTATTATAAATTATCCATATTTGCTCACAAAAGGTTTATTGAATAATTATATTATCAATATACAGAAGCAAAACAGCACAAGAATAATCAAAAAAATTAAGAAGCATTGTCTCCATTGCGGGTTTGGAAATAGAGACTTCCATGATTAGCAAAAGAAAACATTAAAATTCAACAATAAAGTATTTGTTCCTACAACTCATCAGATAGTGAACCCAATACATTTGCAGAGATAAAAAAATCATAAAACTTATCTAAAATATTTTAAAAGATTCATAAAATATGCTGGAGATTTGTCTATTTAAAAAAACTGCGTTTAGAATGCAAGAACCAGATTTTGCAGTATTCACAAAATTAAATATATCGCATCAGCTGATTCAACATACCGATAGCTAAACAGTGTATGTCTTGCATTCAAAAGAAATCAAGTTGAGGATACAAGAGAGAAAATTGAGCCAAAACCAGTAAATATCAGGCTTTCAAAATATCCAAGGAAGTCAGTCAACAAACTCAAATGTTATTTCTGTACGTTAACTTTGATAACACAAACCAGAAATACTGAAATTCACCTCAACTTTCCTATCATTTTAACTCAAACAGAAAAAAAGCATACATAATTTGGTAGTCATAATGTTCCAAATCAATTTGCAGGCATTGGTTTGGAAACCGAACAACATACACTGGCATAAGGTTCTGAGTATTTTCACGTGGAGTGTTAAAGTTTGGGGAAAATGCTGTCTGATATTTACTTGCCATCTACTAAACATTGGAGTACTTGTATTGAAATTACCATTGTCTAAAAAATATAATTTACTATTACCAGTTTCCATGAACAACATTTATATAATAAATATAGCAAATGAGAACAAACCAAAGCAGTTCACCGGATTCCTGAAACTATAGCAAACAAATGTGTGCATTTCTTTCAAACAGTTAAGGATAGTCAATAATTAAAAAAAACATGCAATTTTCAATATATAATTAATTATAGCCTCATATAATACAATAAGTACCCGGTATTATCTTCAAGTGTAACACACCATACATAATCTTATGAATAATAATCAGTTTTCTGTTCCAACATATGAAGAACCACATAAGAGCAGCCTCTGATATCAGACAAAAGAAAACCTCAACTCTATAGAAAGGGAAACTCAACCAAACACTTGTAACACAAGTTGCAATGACATGTTATGCTTAGAAAAGATGATCATAATGGTGAAATCAATTAGATGTCACAGACTCGCAGTAAATAGAAAACATACATGGGCATTAGAGTAATTACTCATACGAAACTGGTGTATATCGTATAGTAGACTTGATGTCTAGACAGACTCAACTTGATTCCTATATGACTACAAAAAGACAGATGTACAAAAACACCAAAGACATTTTAAGGCAGGTATGAAATTATTTCTTATGAAAATTAGAAACAAAACAAGATGTCAGTCATGAATAACCAAAAAGATTTAATCAACCCCAGTTGACTATTGGATCTAAAAATCTTAGTAGAAACCGAAATTACTAAATATTTGTTATATATTATGATATATTTGATAATACATATATATTTTTATGCCAGTGTTCGGTAAACTCTACATTCAAAATACACGCAATTACCAATAAAACACTAATGAATAAATTCTGCCCCAAAAGTTTAGTCTACTTAATCATGTTTTGTAAATTCATATAAGGCAAAAACAACTATAAGAAATTCCAGTAACTAAAAATAAAAAACTTTCTTTTACAAAATATGTAATAAAATGGATGTCAGAGACCAGAATTACACAGTAAAACTTAAACTACTAGAAGTTGTCAAAATATCTAATTTAACATTACGAGCAAAGTATATGTCAATTCAATTTTAAGACATTTCAATGAATCAATAAAAACAAGCAAAACATTACAAATACAGTCCCAAAGCATAAAATCTATCACATTGTCTCTCAGTCAATAGTAAATTGCACTTTCTCACAAATCATTAGTCATAAAGATGAAATCAATTCAATGCAAACTTTTGAATCATAAGATAGGAAGGAATGAATTGAATGAATGAATGAACTCAATCAATCAATTGAATCCATCATCCATTTCTTTTTATTATAAGCTTCAAATTTAGTACAACTGTACAACTCAATTATATGCATGTAATATGCAAAAGTATGGAATGTTAATAAAGTATCAGCTAAAATCAGAGCAAAAAGTGTACAAGACCAACAAAACATAATGAATTACAACACCTTTTAAACATCCATAACCAGAGAGACTAAAATTATAGTGACTACAATAGCAATACCAACGAGAGAACAAAGAACTTTCAACATCCGATCCGGATGATTACGCTTTGCCATGAATTCGTGTGGAAGAAGTTCCATAAAAACAACATAGAGAAACGTTCCGCAGGCAATACCTTGCAGAACTGCCTTTACGACGACCACAGCAGGTGAGTCGGAGATGTTCATGAGTCCGAGTCCAATAGCAATTCCAATTGGCGACATTAGCGAGAATAAAACGTCAAGTCCAAATATTAATCTCAGAGGAAACTGACTCTGGACGTTGTTGAGACCGATGCCGAACGCAACAATGCATTTGTGCAACGTCAACATCACAAATATTTTGACTGTTCCTTTATTATTTTTCTGCAGACCGATGGCAAGTCCCTCAAATATGGAATGGAGTGAAAGAGCGGTGAGCAGCATTAGCGGACGAATTACAGAATGTCGGCTGGGATCTGGAGTTGGTTCACCTCTCTCTTCAGGTTCAATTTCATCTTCGAGCAGTGGATTTGTGTTTGCCTCCTCGGCTACCAGTCGATTCTGCTCACTTGACATCAGTGAACCTGGAATACTACTGTGAGAATCTAAGCTGCCGTAACTGTTCATAAACGGTGCCATTCTTCCAGAATCAAGGCTATCGTGATGGTCATGGAGGAGATCGACGTGATCGTGCGTCGCCTTCCATCTTGTTACAAACTGTTCGATCGTCAATAAAATTAGAAAACCAAACAACATGATAATCTCGGTGAGCGGAAGGTCTCTTTGTATGTTTAATTCTTCCTGCATTTTTTTTACTTCCTCGTGTACGTCTGGAAGAAGATCTACCAGACAGGTCCCTAAGAAGACGCCTGCAGTAAAGCAGTTCAAAAGGCTAATAACATTCCTCATCCGACGTTTACGCCGTCGCGTGTGATCTCGAAGAATGTAAGCACGCAGTCCCAACGGCAGGATCGTACATATAAACGTGGCTACGAGCAAAGTGAAGAGAAGAGCTATCTTCAGAGTCGGTGAAGAGTTTTCAGAGTCCATTTTATCAGTTTCAGTCTTAAAATGCTGTATACAAAATCGCCACTAGATCGTGCTATCTCTTTAATTTACTATCTGCAAAGAAAAAAAGCACATGACAAGAATGTTATTCTATATAGACAATAAATAGACATCGGCATATGATGCTGTGGCCTAAAATAAAAACTATCTTGGCTAATCGTCACTAATCCGTAGTTCTCAACGCATGAGCCAGCCTTAACTACGTTATGAGGCGGTCTAAAGTTCTAAACTACAGAGGAGCATGTGATGGAAATCACGTGACGTTAAATAACATAGCCGCCCGTTTCACTTTCTCTCCGATTTAAATGAATCCAATGCGTGCACACAATTTTCTCCTTCTTCTTCTTCTGCGAACTAAATTCTTTTTAAAATCTAGAGACCTTAATTTTCACGAGTAGAAAAACAGACCAAAAACAAAAATTCATTCATACTCAATGATACTCGCTCATCGACAACAGCGCCTTAGCTGGAATATCCGGGTTCTACTGGCGAATCTAAGTTTATAAAACACAGACAACGGCAAAAAAACTTAGAGACCAAGAAACAGACATAATCCTCCAAGATTTAGAACGACATCCAAAATTTGACTTTACTTCTTGAAGTATGAGTTTAGACAACAAATGTGAAATTTTGTCAACAGATTTATGTGGCGCTTTTTGAATTTCTTCTATATTGGCAGACTTTGAAGTCTAATCAAGTTGAAGCATCGTCGTTAGACCTATGTAATTAAAACTCTCATTTTAAAAGCGTTGGCTATTCTTATTAATAAAATAATATTTTTGTGCAAATTTCACAAAGAATTGATAACATGTCTCACAGGAAAAAAATCGGAGAAAGGTTTGGAGGATAAGAGCAGTGGCGTCGAGAGGGGGTGCGGGGGGTGCGGACCGCACCGGGTGACACCATCTAGGGGGTGACACCAAACAAGGATGACCTTTTTTGCTTGTCACGGTATTTGAGAAGGAAAAATAAGAAAGATTTAGAAGAGGTCCCAAGTCTAAATGTCCCAATTTTACCGTCTAAATGTGACGCCACTGGATAAGAGTAATAACCAGTGGCGGCTCCACCACGATTTTGAGAGCCTGCACTGGCCCCCAGTGACACCAACCCTACATACATTAAACAACAAATGCCACTGGATAAGAGTAATAACAGCCATTGATGTAGACCTAAGCAAGAAGAGAAGGGTGAAATTATTCACGAGAGGCGGCGGAAGATGGCAGAGTGGGTTACGTGCTGGAGCGTCAGGCTGACGGAGCGGGTTCAAGCCCCGTTAGTGCCCCTAGTGTCTTTCACACAGGCAGTAATGCCTCCTAAGCCACTTTAAATCATGCTAAGTTTTTAATCGCGGATTGGGTAACAGGGTAAGCAAGTATAGGGCCGTAGACGAGGACTAGTATTTCATAAGAACGCAAGTTCAAATAATAGCCGACAGATTTATTTAGGCCAATTTATCGCAAGCCACTCTGTCTCCGGGGCATCGCCCAGCCAGGCAGGGTCTCACTCACACTTCATTTTCCAACAGCAGGGCTCGATCTGCATCAATTATTGGTCCAGTCAGTCATCTGCAATGCTCTTGACCCGAGCTTGAACCGCCTAGGCAGGCCCCCAGAGAGAAATTCCGTGCCCCTGGGCAGAGCAGACAAGCGCTCCTAAAAGTTTTATATTTGTTCAGAAAGTTTTAAGTTTGTCCTCACAAAGTTCGGTTCATCAAATGGTTCGTTGGATTATATCCAGAAATATATACGTCAAGTGTGAAAAAGCGATGACCTTTTTTGCTTGGCAGACTTTTCAAGACGTTAAAGAACAAACAATGCCTTAGACAACCCCATGGGCCATAGCCACCTTCCGCGGTCCCCAAGGCAGCGCCCGATAATAATAATAATAATAATAGGCATAATAGTAGTAGTAGTAGTAGTAGTAGTAGTAGTAGTAGTAGTAGTAGTAGTAGTAAGTAATAATAATAATAAATAATAATAATAATAATAATAATAATAATAATAATAATAATAATAATAATAAGAAGAAGAAGAAGAAGAAGAAGAAGAAGAAGAAGAAGAAGAAGAAGAAGAAGAAAAGAAGAAGAAGAAGAAGAAGAAATTAAATACATTTTATTTATTTGCTCCATACAGTACAGATTGCCGGGTCCCTGGGCAATTGCCCTCCCTGCCCCCTCTCGACGGACCTGCGTCAAGGCCTACTACACGATGTTCTTTCCGAAGCGCTTGGAAACCTACCTAATGTATATATGCAATTGTACCGGAAACGCTTTTTGGCGCTCGTCTAGAATAAGCTCTATATAAATACCTTCTTACATTACATTATTTGAGCATGTGACTCGTTTTCATGCGCATGCACACGTATCTTACACGTACGAGAACGTGCTTGCCTGCAATTTCTTGGAACGCCCTCGGGTGGAGCGATTATTTGTCGTTAAACAGTTACAGATTTTCTTTTTCCGATGCGATGAAATTGTCCTGCACAGATGAAACGGACTTGATTGAACGCTGTGATGGTCGACTTCTTCTTTCCCGAAGTCAACCGCTGCATGGGCTCGAGACTTCGGAACAAGATAGCCGCGGGATCTCGTCACTACATCGAATCAGATGCAAAAGCAGCAGCACCACCAGCACCACCAGCACCACCACCAGTCCAGCCCCATCCGCAGCACCAGCAGACAGCCACAACGACACCTGTGCCGTGCTGAACGCCAAAACGGTCCACATAATAATCATTAATCACGTATCGCGCATGAGTAGGTAGACAGACAACGGCACCAGGTACAATATGGAAAATGCTTGGGGGCGGCGGCTAACGGATGAGACGCCGGCGTAGCTGTTAGATAACTTAGATGCTTAAGCCTAACGTCGATTTTAAAAATATATATTTTGTTGCATTATTTGTCGGTCCGGCAGTCGACATTCTGTGATGCCTGTCGCTTTTGACGATTGTATCCGCGGAGAGAATCTGCTGCCTCCGCTGCTGCTGCTGCTGCTGCTGCTGCTGCTGCTGCTCATCGCTCTGCCCTTTAGCGTTCCGTCCAATCTTCGCACACATCGCTGAAATTGCGTTCCGTAACTTGATACTCGAATCTAGATAGGCGCTTGAGTGGACATTTTCGAAGTCTTACATAGAGTGACAGACAGACCGACAGACAGACAGACAGACAGACAGACAGACAGACAGACAGACAGACAGACAGACAGACAGACAGACAGACAGACAGACAGACAGACAGACAGACAGACAGACAGACAGACAGACAGACAGACAGACAGACAGACAGACAGACAGACAGACAGACAGACAGACAGACAGACAGACAGACAGGTACATACATACATACATTACATACATACATACATACATACATACATACATACATACATACATTGATTGATTGATTGATTGATTGATTGATTGATTGGTTGATTGACTAGCACGATAGCCATACATAGTATACATACACAGACAGAGAGGTACTGACAGACAACATGCATACTGGCAGATGCAACATGCATGAATATGCATGTTGTCTGTCACATGACAGAATCAGGTGAGATAAGACTCAAATCAGGTGAGATAAGACTCAAAGGCGAGCAAGCAAACAGATAAAGAGACAAAGAGTTTGTCAGACTGGTTGTTCGTTCGTTGCATGACTTTAGTTCTGAAGCTGTTCAAGTCGAGAACAGAGATTGTCGTAGCAATATGCTTCCGTGCTAATCCATTCGAGTGTGGCAAAAGATATTGCCGGCAGATTCCCAATTCCCCAGCGGCAGTTTATCCGACGAAATCTTCTGACGCTGTCGTTATTTCCGCGGAATTATTCGTGCTTCGATGCCAACCAATCACGTGCAGGTAATCGAAAACATTCGCTTCTTTCGTTCTCCGTCAGAGTCGTCAGATGTCTGATGAAAATAATAACGAAGAGTACCGAAACAACTATTTTATTTTCTCTTGTCGCTTCTTTGCAAATTCTATCTAGTCAATTGGCAAAATGATCGCTACGCCATAGCTAGGGCCTAATATTTTATTTTTATTTTTTATCTACGACTTGTAACTTGTAGATAATTGATTGAGATGAAGACTTGAATGCTGATGTTAGGATGACTAACCTACATTGTAGGCTACATATTGACTAAACTTAAATTGCCTGCGTACTTATACTCAATGTTGCATACAGGTCGGATGGGGTGAATTCTCCCCCACACGCAGTGGCGTAGCCAGAATTTCCGGAAGGGGGGTTGGATTTTGATTTTTGATCGTGGTCAACGTCAACTTTTGAAAAATCTTGACAAGCAAAAAAGGTCCTCGCCTCTTAAACACCGTTACATTCTATGTTCTATGCCCAAGAGAGGGGGTTTTCACCCACAAAGTCGCGTCAAGAAATTAAAATTGCATGTAAACTCATTCAAAATATTTTGTTTTCGGCAGCCAACGGGGGTTTTAACCCCAAACACCCTTGGCTACGCCACTGCCCACACGTCTTAGATTTCCCCCAAAAGTGTGTAACGCGATGACGGAAATTTCTCACCACCCCTATCCCCAAACCATGCCTCCCGAACTGCCATAAATCCCCCCATGGCAGATGAGTGTGTATGCAACGCTGCTTATACTATCCTATGGAAACCCTTCGAAGTGTCCGTTTGGTTGAGTGTTGGTGATGCCGCCTGCATGTGTGAAGCGCCAAAATGTCTCCGCACATACATTGTTCATTTAAATTGGGGGATGTTGATTTGCTTCTTCTTCTGTTTCGTATACCCAAATATATTTTATCACTCAAGTCCAAATGGCTCGCTGTTTGGCTATCAGCCAGTGTTTATTCTAGACCTTCTCTGGGTGAATTTCTCCCTCCCCCAAGTTTGAAATCTCCCGAAATTTTGACATTTTTGCAAGTAGTTTGAGCTCCCCAATGTCTATTCCCCCCAACAAAAATTTTTTAACTCCCCCCAATGTCTAGGTGGCTAGAATAGCCACTGGCTGTCAGCCCTGTCAGTAGATCTAACGGTCTAACCCAATCAATGAGTAAATGAGTGCAGAGAAAGCATGGGTGAATGTTGAATGTCCGAGCAGAAAATGAAGAAAATTACTTTTTAAACCAACCACGACAACCGTAAAAATGACACAGAAAGGTTTCTGATGTAACGATGCAAAGCAGAGTTACGAGTCCAGAAAATATTTAGCGTGGAAAATTTTGGTCGATAAAAAAATGCGGAAATTTTTGTTCACGGCATATAGCTTTGCTCGCCAGGCCCATATATTCACGGCATTTAGTCGTCGAGTTCCGAATTCGGTTTTGGCTCCAGTTAGAAAAGCAAAGCAGGCTAACTCTTAATTCGTCTGCGATCAGTGGCGTAGCCAGGATTTCCGGAAGGGGGGAGTGGTTTTTGGTTTTGACCGTGACCAACTTTGGACAAATCTTGACAAGCCAAGAAACCTTATCATCTCTATTTCTCTCCTGACAAGCAAATAAAAGGTCATCACCTCTTAAACCGTTACACTCTATAACCAAAAGGGTGGTTTGACCCCCAAATTGCGTCAAAAAATTAAAAATGCATAGAAATTCATTAGAAATATTTTGTTTTCGGCATCCAAGGAGGTGGGGTTAACCCCAACAACCCCTTGGCTACGCCACTGTCTGTGATTGATTACGCCTCCGACTCATGGAGTCACGGAGCCAAATACATGGATTTCGGCGTAAGTCCACCCAACTGCAGAAGAAAAAAAAGACATTTACAATATTAATCAATTACTATGGCAACAGAAAACGACAAAAGATGGATTTGAAAGAAACAGAAGAAGGGCAGATCATGCGATTCTCTTAGCGGAGCGTTGAATGGTGAATATTTTATAAGCTTGACACAGCCTTAAGCGCGCGAAGCCATGTTGCGAAATAGGCCTACAGACAGACAGACGTTCACGGTGACTTGTGCTTTTGTTTCACTCGAACAGCGTCTATGCGGGCGGCGGTAATGTTCTGTGCTGTGCCGGAAAACTTGCGGACGGAACTGCTAATATAGGCTACTGTATACATTGTGCTTCGACACAAATCACGGATCTACTCGTATGAATAATACAGTAGCACAAGAGACACGGAGAGATCTATGTTTCGAGCATTGCAGAAAGGTCGACGAACAGTCGAAAAGACAAATTATTAATAAAGCTCAATCTTTGTGTAGGCTATAGGCAGGGCGCGATTTGTAGGGGGGAGGGGGATTCCTCCCCTCCCACTGCCCAACTGCATCCCCCCTACTGCTACATCCTCCCACCACTATATCCCCCACTGCTACACTTCCCCAACAACTACATCCCCCAAGCTCGACATATTCACCCCCCCCCACTGCTCCAGGTCACAAATCGCACCCTGGCCATAGCTAGGCATAGGGCCCAGGGCTTTTTTGTGACGGTACGCGCCGGTACGGCATACCGGAACCTTTTTCAAGGTGTGAAAAAAATAATTTTCTTGTGACTTTGCAGTTGTGATTTAGCTAAAAACTTTAAATACTTAATAAATGATATGCATCATTATGCTTCCAAAATCGCTTCTATGTTAAATTCTAGCCACAGACCACATAATCGTAATGGAAAAGTTAGGCAATCCACCGTGAGTATCGGCACCTATTTTTTTACAAAAAAAGCACTGATAGGGCCTATGTGACTGGATTTCGCAATTTTGATTTTGATTATCCGAAAAACCAGTAGTAGGCCCACTGGATGAGTCTTTGTTTCAAAAATATAAAAATGTAGCTCCTTGCAAACGCTACAATCCATAGGCCTACAACCTGCTAACACCAGGGTTTCATGGAGGCCTATGCTCTCCTCTACGATGGGGGATTTATGAAAGTTCGGGGTGGTGAGAAATTGTCATCACACACTGAAATTCTGGCCTTAACCTTAAATACTGCATTGAGGGGGAAATCTAAGACTTGGAGGGGGACGAAACTCCCCCCCCTCATCCAGCCAGTATGCAACAATGGCTAATACTGTCAAAATGCAAAGAGGACACCGGGCTTAAGGGTTTTGTTGGACCCCTTAAACTCCAATTACCCTGCCGCGATTTACGTGCGGCAGGGCTACGGATGAACGTTAATAATTGAAAAGATGACGATGGTTTGTCTGCGATGGCTCTACATCAGTGTTTTATCCCGACTCCAGGCCTTAGTGGGGGGGCGGGGGCGGTGGACTTGACTGGAGGGGAAGAGACACAATTCAATGCAAAAAGATTTTAGTGCTCGGATTTTTTGGTGGGGGGATTTTGAGGCTTTGGAAATTGGGAGGGGGAGATCTCCTCCTAACAGGCCTCGATAAAACGCTGCTTTGCAGTTGGCCTAAACCCGACGTTGCGGAACTCTCTGGTCAATTGACTTCAAATCCAAACTGACTCGCGGCTTAAAGGCCTGCGTTGACTGCGCAGAGTCTCTGTTATCCAACAGCTTCGCTCTTATTAGGTCCAGAGCCGCGCAGTGTTTAATCGCGGCCTTTTCCGGGGAAAAATTGCCCTTCCTCCCGGAAATTTCAAATTCCCCCCTCGGAAATTTTGGCATTTTACATGGACTAACAGCAGCCCGTAGCAGAATTCCCCCCGGAAATTTCAAATTCCCTCCCGGCTTTGTCAGTCCCCCCCCGGAGCCCAGGAGTCTAGATTAAACACTGGAGCCGCAGCTAGAGTATTCGGCGCCCTGGGCAAGGTGTACATTTTTCTGCCCCCTAGAATCCGGCGATGACCTTTTACTTATCAGACTTTTCACGACGTTGCGGGAGTAAAGTGGTGAGAGACTGAAAGAAGTAGTGTGCACAATGCGCCCCCCCCGAACGGCGCCGGGGCAGCTTGCCCTTTAGCAACGGCTCTCATTAGGCCTAATACTTTTTAAAATACTCACATTGCTCACTTTACAGCGATAGAGTTTGTCGGGGTTCCGGAGTTCAATATGTAGTTCCGCAATGTTCGCTAGATGCGCGGTAATAGATTGATTGTCAATCGATTCGATAGGTGGCGCATCATGCGCTGTTTATATTCAGTCATCGTCCTCTCGTACGAACAAGATACAAATTCTTTAAACAACATTTATGATAAATTCTTTGCTAAAAACAAAATAATAAAATTTGGAACGACTTGAAAATTTTAAATAAAAGGTCAGAAATAGCAGTGCTCAACGGATGGCGCAGTGGCCGTGATCGTATAGTGGTTAGTACTTCTCGTTGTGGCCGAGACAACCCAGGTTCGAATCCTGGTCACGGCAATTGGCTGTGGACAGTCTCTGTCATGGCATGCCATCTATGCTTTTTTCTACTCCCGATTTTTTTCCACCCAATAATTTTCATCTTCGAATAGACGCTTTATTTTGTGGGTCAATTGGTTTGATGGACTTCATTTTAGATTTCGCAGTAAACATTCTTTCATGTGTATTTTTAAAACGAGGGCCATTTAACACACGTGTCACCTTTGCTACAGCTATAGGCCTAATATCGTTCTTAATTCGTCCAAATGGTGAAAATCTTTAAATCTTTTGCTCAGCGTAAAATTCCTGATGCCTATTTGACTATTTCAAGTTGTCGTTTGAAAAACAAATCAATACTACGGCCTTACTTTATGAGTTCTAACCTGAATTTCACGCAGTGGCGTGTAGAGAGTGGCCGACGCCCGGGGTCAAGTTGTCCAAAGTACGCCCACGAGCAAAAAAACGTCATCAGTCCCCAAAAAGGTCTGGCAAGCAAAAAAGGTCATCGGGTCAATTTTTACGCCCTCCTGGTCTGCGCCCGGGGCCACCGCCCCAACCGCCCCACCCTCTACACGCTACTGATTTCAAATTTAAACGTTTCCTCAATTATATTCTCGCGATTAGGTTTATACGCACGCTCTACAAGTGGGGGCCGCTGGGGTGGCAACTTTTGTTGTTTAATGCATGTTTATACGGGTCCCAACTGATTCTCTCAATAGGGGCACGGGCCCTCCATTGGAGCTGTTTATACCTACATTCTACCACCTTAATTTCCAGCGTCAAGTTAATCTTTTTGCGTGCCTTCTATACAACAGATTGCCACAGAAGACGAGGGCGCATCTATAGATCGCTGGAGTGTAACTATACAGCTTAGTTTGAACGGAATGTGACGACGCCGGAATGCGATTTCGCAAGAGAAGGGTCTTTCCCAAACTCAGAGACTGCTGCCAGCAACAGAGCCTGGCGATCATGGATGCATCCAAAGACCGGCTTCTCTCTCCGTCTCCATCATTCATCCTACGATCCGGAATCAGCCAAAACCTTGGCGAAAGCAACAACGACGACACCAGCAACAACAACAACATGAAAAGCAACAGCAACAGCAACAGCAACAACAACAACGTCGACGCAAACCCAAGGCACCGTAGGCCTATGAACAACCCGCGCATCCGATATTTTACCGTCAAACCAGCCAAAATCGATCCGAGGCCGAAGGAAGCGGAAATCTACCGGACGTACGATCCGCTGACGGGAATTCGAACGGCAGCCATTCTGGGGCTGTTCCTGGTGACGATCATCCTGTACATACTGTACAAGTCGAGGTACAGCCGTAACAGGTGGACGCAGAAAGACCGTCTGTTCATCGAGATCTACAAGAAGAAGCTGAAGGAGAGACGCGATCGCCGACGAAAGCGGTCCGACGTTCGAACGGCGGTCAGAGGACTGATCTTCCGACCCAACCTGTCGCTGGTCCCCGACGACCCGACGGCCAACAGGACGACAGGCTGGCGTTCGCCGTCCCCCCACCCGGCGGTTAGATCGTGCACTTTGCGCGTGGAGAAGGTCGATGAGTAGAGAGAGAGAGAGAGCAGAACAGACGAAGAGGAACTAAAGCAAATCCTGCTGCTGCTTCTTTTTTCTTTCTTTCTTTCTTCTTCATCATCTTATTCTTAATCCTCTTTCTCTTCTCTTTCTCCTTCTTCTTCTTCTTCTTCTTCTTCTTCCTCTTCTTCTTCTTCTTCTTCTTCTCCTCCTCCACCTCCAGTTGCCGATTTGAACTGAAGTAAGCAGACAAGCTCTCCTCGAAACCGATTCTTCATATAAATGTTCTACAGAAGGGATAGGCCTACATCATACATGTCAGATAGTTTTTAGGCTAAATCTCTAGATCGTGTATAATAATAATAATAATAATAATAATAATAATAATAATAATAATAATAATAATAATAATAATAATAATAATAAGAAGAAGAAGAAGAAGAAGAAGAAGAAGAAGAAGAAGAAGAAGCTGAAAAAAGTATAGGCCAGTTCTCCATTTCTCATCATACAGTAATTGTATTTACGATGTTGCGAGAAAATGGAATGGACTAAATAACTTAATCGACACAAACGTTGAGTGTAAATCGTTCACAAAAGACTTTCAGAAAATTAATGAGTTAATCATATTGTAGATATCTTGCAATCATTTCAGGAAATTAAAGAGCGCTGGGAATTACAGCGTTGATACTAACTGTCCACTTTAGTCCGGTCGTCGTTTTTCAAGGTGGTTGATTCGCAAGAAATGTCTACTTACCCCGTATTTTAAATTGGTGTAATGCATGCTGTTATTATCCCATCTCCAACACAGTAGCAAACAATATTCCAAAGGCAGAGAGAATCGATTGTAAATCGTGGAGCTAATCAGGGTGGTATTTGAAAGTCGGGTCTTTGGAGGAGCGGGGGAGGGGGGAGATTGCTACATTACCGGTTACCCGTCCAGATGCTATTTGATTCGAAGAGTGGAGTTGTAATTCTCTCCTTCCTCCTACAACTACCACTAGCGCCGAGGCGGTATTCGCATGACGATATGCTGATGGTTAATCAGAGTAAACGAAGTGAACTTTGTTGCTCGCAGCGGTGTGCCAAGGTGCATGGGGTGTTGCGGGGCTTAATATAGGCCGTTTCCGGGGGGGGAATTGCCGCCCCCTCCGAAAATTTCAAATTCCCCCGGAAATTTTGGCATACTACATCAACTAACAGCAGCCCCCTAGCCGACTTCCTCCCGGCCTTGTCAGTTCCCACCCCCACCCCACCCCGGAGTCCAGAGTCTAGATTTAACACTGGGGTGTTGCCCCCCCCCCCGGGGACCAATTCAATTTGGATGCCCCGCGACCGTGAAAAGTGCTGACGAGTAGAAAAAAGTCGCCATGTCAACTTGGATGCCCCCATCTGGTGGATGCCCGGGACCACCGCCCAGCGCCCACCGCCCCCTTCTGCACGTCACTGTTGTTCTCGTTCTTTAGGCCTATATGATCTGTGAAACTGTATTCGGGCATTCGCCGTCCTGTTTCGAGTGAACGTAGAAGCGATTTGAAACTGCAATGACGACCATATATACTCTGTATAAACGGATTCCTCGAACTCGATAATCGGAGCCGACGAGCGGCCAATTCGTTATTTTTGAAATGCGAACGTATTTTTTTCCTCCCTTGAATTTGATAATCGAAGCTGTCGTAAATACCTCGTTTGCATAGAGATATAGGGTTTATTTCGAGGAAAGACTGCCGTCTTTCTTACCCAGAACCAAGAATAATAGTGGACTGACTTCAGGACCAAGGACTCAACCCCACCCCAAGGGCAGAAACAAAACACCAAGGAATCAATCCTCAAGGCCAGAACCAAAAACAAAGACTTGACTGCACTAATTACACTGTAAATTGTAATTTAGTGCTATGATTTGTAAGCCTATGCCATATTAATATATTATTAGTACATAGTATTGTGCATAAGGTAAAGGATTGGAACGCAGAACGGTATAAGTGACTCCTTTGTAAAGCGCTCTTGATAATAATCCAGTTATGTTAATAATAATAATAATAAATTGTCGTAATATAATAATAATAATAATAACGGTAAAAAGCAGCATTACCATTAACAAATGCATGAACACTAACACCAAGGGAAAGTGTAGTGATAATTTTAGCAATAAAACATAGTAGCTCATGTTTTTGACGAACTTGTTCTACCCCTAGCTTGGTTTTTGCAAGATGGCGCCGCTGCTCTTTGGAAATGGATACAAAAAACTAAAATGTCTGCATTCAGGATATGATAACGCACAAGTGGACCAAATTTCATGCATTCTGACCCCGAGGTTGTGAAAGTGTCGTGTGGTAACATTATATGGGTGCCATAGACACAGGCGGGAAAAACATAATAAAATGTATCTTGGATGCCTTCTTATTCACTAGGTCTACACGCTAGAACACCAAATTAATTACAACAATGCTTTATAGTCCAAGTCACTGACTGATTTCAAGGACAAACCAAGGACTCAACCCTCAAGGCCAGGACCAGGACCAAGTACTTGTAACTTGTTCTTAAGAAGTCAGGGAAGACCGAGGCCGAGTACTAACATCCCTGATTACAATAAACTTGCACAGTAGACCTTGAGAATATTTCCTCGAGTTGATTAACTTCCGATTTAAAATAACATGCAGTTTATTAACTTTAAGAAGAAGTGATAACCAGTGATCAATTTCCGTGGACGAATACACATTTCAAGAAATACAATACGTAAATAGAGTATATAGGCCTAAGTACAGTATCCTCCTTTAATACAGATCCAAAAACTAATTTGCAACGATAGACAGTGCTGTCGATCAACATTTGTAAAGTTTTCTTGTGAAGCCAACATATTCAGAAATCGCAGACAAGACTTCGGAAATTTTGTCAGGCAAAAACGCCAATATCTAGATAGCCCGAACAACCTAAATATGCGATAAAAAGCTTTAAATTTTGTGCAGAACTGCCAAGTTTTTCGTATATAGTCTAGTTTTCCGGAACAAAAACCAACAAATTTGATCAAGTGAGGCCAACGGCTAACAGACCAAGTCACAAAGTTAATAACCGCTTTGATGATAGAGAAGAAGTTCAAAAATTGACCCGATGGGCAATCATTGTCATCAGAGGCGGATCTAGAGGGGTGCAGGGGGTACAGATGTCCCCGGGCTCCGAGGTGGGAGGGGGGCGCCAAAATTGGTTTAAGGTAGAATGTTCTGCTACGGGCGATGACCTTATTTTCCTCGTCAGGGTATTCGCGAAGTTGAATGAAGAATGAAGGGGCGCCAAAATGGGCAGAACGGCGCCATTTTTTGTATCTTATGATTTTTGTCACGTTGAGAGGGCGCCCGCCATCAGTATGTTTGTCCCCGGACACCCTAGATCCGCCTCTGATTGTCAATTGAGTGCGAATTATCATTGATAGGCTGACGATAGCAATGCAAAAGTAATCTTTCACTATTTTAAAGTGCTAAAAATCTTCAAGTGTTAAATACAGTATATAGGCCTATGTATATGTAGGCTGTATATGGAAATAATCAGATAATTTTTAAAAAGTTTATTTATGGTTGATAGCAAGCATCTGACTTCGTGTTTTATATCATTAGTATACAAGTCGCTATTAATAATGACTTAATAGTGATTATAATTTTCTGGGAAAAATTATGAAGACTGAGATTGCATTTTGTAAATGGCGAGTCTCCAGATGATAAGCTTAACATGACAGTGTTCAGAACGGTCCCACGCTGAAATTCCAAATGCAGGCTGTTGGTGAAAACAGGCGTAAATGAAAGCGGATGGCATTAATAACTAATATCGTAAAATTCAAGGGTTGCTTCTCCTTTCATCGAATTCCAATTTCGCTGAATTTCAACGCTAATAATACTAATAACTTTAAGGCCTATAGCTTACAACAATGGTTTGTTCATGAATTCCACTCGGAAACGATAATTATAACACATCAACCAATTCCTGCAGCGGTATTTTATATATTTTTCACTATCTTAAACGCTGAAGGTCAATTGTAAAAGGAGGCCTAAAATGCGTCAGCCAGACCTTTATGGTAGTTTAATTATTTTTTTCTGGGCATAATCACAAACCGAACAGACTTTTCCATGCTGCATACAGAGTGCGTTTTTGTAATTTTCTGGCGAAATTTGAATTCGGCGATCTGGGAATTTTGCGAAATGAGAGGAAACCAAATGAAAGCAACGTATTCAAAATATAACATTTCGCTATAGCGCACAAAATTCCTTCAGTAATATCAAAGATAATAAGAATTGTCAAACAGCAGTATTATTGTCGCTATCACTCCACGCTACGTACAACTTTAGATAGGCTATATATCAAGTCATGAGCCTTCATTATCTTGAGAGCACAGTATTAATACCGTGATATTGTTAAAAGTATATCAGAAACTGCGTTAATATTACACCAAGCGTAAATATAGTTGAGGAAACATCGTATAGTTTTCTATGATACTTTCAAAATCCATTAGGTCTGTAGGACTTCCGCTCCTCCATCGCTCTTAAGGTTCTCTGCAGTTTTCAACCAACAAAATTAACAACACATGCAACACTATAATAATGGGAAACAACCAGCCATCGACAGTTACATAATAATGCCCAGTGTAACAGGAGCCACTCAGACAAGTATACAACACGACATGATCTAAACTCTAGAAATCAGTTTTTTCTTTTCAATATTACAAAACACGGCGACTTCAAGCACATTATCATCAACAACGACGTCCTAATAATCATATACACTCTCCAACTCGCACGTACGTACGATAATGACTGCGAAAAAATGATAAAGAGTCCGGTTTAGATTACACTTTCTTCAACTATACGACCAACCAATGTGAAAATTATAACGTTTATAGCTTACGCTATACGCTTCAAATGTTAACGATTTCGATGACACCATCCATAATATTCAAAGCCGGGTTTACACAACAAAGTTCGCACGCACACACACACACACACACACAAACACACACAAGGAAACGCCGAAAGTACAGAGATAAACATTTCGAATCAGATTACATCGAATTATGAATTTCTGTCGACTGAGCAGGTTGCTCAAAGTTCGACTAAAAAGCAGACAAAACAAACAGAACGGGAGCTCGACTTTGGCATCTGAATGGAGCTCTGTCCAATTTCAAGAAGAAGCAACAACTGTACCCGAAATAATGAACATCCCTGGCGAGAGGAAAAAAATATCAAGTGATCGCCAAATCAAGATTGTCTTTTTCAAATTAAGACCAGTGCGCTAACCACTGCTCCACCTGACTAACGGTAAACAGACCTATACCGTCTATAAACCAAGCAAACAATATTAACATTAACAACAAACCAGACACGAAATGTACAAGATAGATCGAAACGGAACTGCTGGCTACAAAAATATTACCCAGCGCCATATTTCACAATAATTGTATTCTTTCGTCCTCGCAAACATCAAACATGTTATTTGTTCACTGTCAATAATATATATATAGAAAAGTAAAAAGTCGCGCTATATAACTTCTACAATTTCTTCGCTACTATCTACGGTCCATGAATCAAAAACCACAAGATCTACAGGCAGACACGACTAATAGCATTAAAATTCAACAGCAGTGTATAGCATATATAAGAACTTATATATGTGTATATATTCTACTGCAGACGTCAAATTAAACGGAATGTTCTTGCCTAGTCGACATCAAGAAGAAACCAATTCAACGCAAACGGATATCTACAAAACATGCGAAAATAACGATACGATATTAAACAAGTGTTCGTTCTTCTAGCCTATATACTCGACAGCCTAAAACGCAAGAAGGCCTATAATGTAGTTCAAGCTGTTACATCAAAAGGAAATAAAATATCATCTATCCAGCAAGATACCTACAGCCTATATCGAAAATCCCTGATCTGGAATAATTGTTAAAATATATTCTTTCGTTTCAGATTGACGCCGGCGATTGCAGGACAAGATGACCAGACGAAATTATAGATGATGCCCAGACAGACTGCACACGGAGGAAAAAGATGCGACTTCAAATGGGTAACAACAGTCACAGCGGAGGATCGACCAATTCCGAAACGCGCCCGAAAGAGACAAACGCGAGGATAATCGCAACCTGCTTTTTAAAAAAAATTCAGGCAATCAACGGTTTGCATTCGCAGTTAGAACGCTACAATCGCTCGATTGAAAAATATCTCTGTTTGTTGACAATGGGGGGAGGGGGCCACAAAAAAGCTGCAGGACACGAGAAGAAAAACGTCGTTTTTCCTTCTTCGACAAAATAAAGCTATGACCTTCAAAGCACAGCTGAGATGAAGCACCGTACATGCACGGTAAACCTACTCGATTGACACACACACACACACAGGGTGTCCAAACTACCTGGAAAAAACCCAGACTCCAGTTGAAAAAACACACACGCACATCTTCTTGCCTCCTCCTTCTTCTCCTCTTCCTACTCCTCCTCATCCTCCTCCTGCAGGTGCTCCTTGATGTAGACGCCGATAACATTCTGGAATGTAGAGAAAAATGGTTTCATCCGTCCGAAGACCGTAAATGATTTCATACGGGAGTTTCAAAGTATTCCCCGTCGACCTCCGAGGAGGAGGCGGCTTCGAGCGCAGCTGCCGCCGCCGCCGCCGCCGCCGCCGCCGCCTTCGGTTCCGACAGGGCGGTCTCGCTGGTCGACGACAACGACCCGGCGGTGACGTACAACGACGACCCGCTGACGGCCGCCGATCCCCGCCGTGCTGCTCCAGGATGCCCCGCTGGACGCGTATCCCCGCCGCCTTCTCGGCCAGAGGTATCCTCTCCGGGGACACGGCGGCGAACTGCAGGATCGACGACGACGACGACGGCGGCGCGGAGGTTCCTCGATGCTGACGGACACCAGACGCTCAACGGCGGTGGGACCAACATCCGACGACGTCCCTGCCATCACCAGTGGCCGATAAGGTGTCTCCTCCTCTTCCTCCTCTTCCTCCTCCTCCTCCTGCTCCTGCCCCGGCTCCCCCTGCTGTTGCTGCTGCTGATAGGATGCGGAGGAGGAGGAGGGGGTGCTTCGATCGGACAGAGCTGCCTCTCGATCTGCTCCAGTTTCGCCTTGGTGAACTCGCGATTGGCGAGGATCTGGTCGACGGTGATGCTCTGCAGGTAGCCGATGATCCGGGCCCTGGTTCTCTCGATCACCTCGAGCATCGCCTGGGCGTCTATGAAGCTGTAGAGAACCTCGTGCAGTCTCATGACGAACTGGTAGAAGTCGTCGTCGCCCTCCATCTTCCTCATGTTCGTCCCGTAGCACATCAGCCGGACGAGATGGCGCAAACAGACGACGCACTCGTCCAGCTTTCTCTGCTGCTCTCCCTGTCGCGCCAACACGTCCGGGAAGTGCGCCCGGCTCTGGACGAAGCCGTTCCGCAGGCATATGTCGCGCGCTGCATAGTAGGACTCGATTATCGCCTGGTCTTTCAGCGCCAGGAGCCTTCCGTTGCGCGACAGGATCGTGTCGACGTAACGGATCTTCGCTCGCAGCTCCAGTTTCGCCTCCGTCACGACGACGACCTCCTTCAGGACGAAGTGATCGCCGCTGAGGCTCAGCTGACCGACGTACGGGATCTTCGACAGGACCATCGTGTCCAGCTCCCGGTCGCCGATCAGCGCCCGGTCGAAGGCGTCGGCGGCGTCGTCGCCGGCGAAATAGACGACCAGACGACGGACGAGCGACGCCTTGTGCTCGTTCCACATCAGCGCCGTTCGCTGCGCCAGACCGGACACCGTCGATCCGAACGTATCGGCGACGCGGCCCGGACAGCGCCTGATGAACGGCAGCTGGAGAAGCAGTGCGTCGAAGAGGTGCTCGATCTTCTTCATCGCCGCGAACACGTCCGCTCTTCCTCCTCCTCCTCCGCCTCCTCCTCCGTCCGCCGGGGTCAGGCACAGGAGACCCGTGTCGGCGGCCGGTCCTCGCGGCGATGCCCCCGCCGCCGCCGCCGCCGCCCCGGCGTCACCGCCGCCGCCGTAGACGTCGTCGTTGTTGCAGCGGTATTTGTAGCTGAGGATGTGGTAGGCGGTGACGTCGCGGAAGATGACGGCCTCTTGCATCTTCTTCATGATCTGGATTACCCGGATGATCTCATCTTCGTTGCTCCAGTAGCGCGACGCGACGATGTCGCAGATCTTGTCGCGCTGTTCTCTCCGGCCGAGGAAACGACGCACGACGAAGCTAAGGCACGTGACGACGAAACAGATGCAGACGACGGTGAACGACGCGTTTATGCCGACGATCGATGCTATGGCGACCGTGTTGCCAGGAGTAACGGTTGTCCCGCTTAACAGCGATGCTGCTGTTGTTGTTGTTGCTGTTGCTGCTGCTGCTGCTGTTGTCGTTGTTCGATGTGTGGCGTTGTCTGCTAAGAGCAACGTTTCGGTTGCCATAACATGACAGAAGTGTTTCACATTTCTGAAGAGAGAAAAAAAACAAATGACCGAATTTTTAAGCGCACGCGTCGTTTTGCGGCTTATTAGTGCAGGGTTTATACTAGAACAAGGGCGGATCTAGGAATTCGGTAAGGGGGCACTTCTTGATCCATTCTCCGCCGTTCCCCGGGTCTTGCGCATAAATCTATGCGCGAAGGAAAGTTTATTGAAAGGGAAAAGAAAAAACCGACACTCGCTGATTTATTTGCGGCTTCACAGCTTTTCAAATATAGAGGCACAATTTTTCGAATGAATTTGGGGGTATGTATTCCTGCGCCCTTCCTTCCCCGCCCCCACCCCGTCCCCGAGATCCGCCTATGCACTAGTGGACAACTCAAAAGAACCAACACATCATCCACGAAAGGGGACTAGCATTATTTTTTATACGTCTAAAAAACTATCCTGGAACAAACCTTAAGACAAATTAATTATTATTACCTGTTCGGGCAGAGAACTGGGCTTTTAAAAAAAAGGTCGCAAACTGCGACGCCACGTAAAAGTCCAGGCGACGGACACGGCGACGTTTCACTCGAACGGCGAATAATGATAACTCCTGGAGAGGAAATTAAGACGCCCTGCAAGTTTTGCAAAGGTAAAAGCGCCTGAAACGCTGCCACCCGACCTACCGGAATCCATAAAGGTAATTTTAAATATCCGACACCCACGACTCAGCGCCTTACTCGCTAGAGGGCGGCTGCAACGTCAACTGAGGAGCAGCGTTGTTTTCGCTGCGAAGTAAAGCGCGGGCCTAGACGTTTAGCTGGCAACCTATATACTCTATGGGTTAATGGCGCATGTCATCTACACTGTACGTCGCTGTATGTATGCAGAGTTCCAGAAAACCCGTTAATTACGTTATGCTGTAAATCAGGGATGGGCAAAGTGCGGCCCGCGGGCCACATGCGGCCCTCGAAGCCCTTTCAATGCTTCGGATCATTGTGTGTATTTCATTGTCTAATGATTTTCTGCGTAGTTTTTTCAGCGTGCATCTAAGGTGACTGGAACAATTAAGTTTACTGTCATCTTTTTTTGCTTTGCAAAAATTTCTACAAACTTATATTGAACACGATTTACTTTAGACGATTATTTTACGCAAGTTTCTTCTAAAACGAGCATCATGCTTGGAATTATTGAGTACGCTAGCGATTGTATTTCTAGGCAGGAATGGTGGGGCAGGGGAGGCCATCTACATTTTCGACAAGTGAAAATGAAAATAATTACAAGTAAAAAACCGTCGTCGGGGAGCTCTTGGCCCATTTTAGCATACGCCATACCACCACCCCACCATCCAAAAAAAACCGTCTCAACGGTTTTTCGCAAATCTCACGACTGACTCCAGCCAGAATAAGAGGAGCTCGCCCCACCCCCACCCACACCCCCACCTCGTAGTTACGCCAATGGCAGCAATGTAAGCGTATCGATGGTTTTAGCGAGCAATCATTGTCGGATGACAGACCCGAATATCGTAGCGTTTTGGGGTTATACGGTATGCCTGACGTCCAATTATTGTCCAGTTTACCCTTTCTCTCTCTAACTCCAAAGCCCAAACGTTACATTTGCGATGTAGCCTAATGAAACGCTTCGCTTTTTGAAAAAGATAAAACTGCGGCAAAAGATGTTTTCAACGTTCAGTAAGTACGTAAATATGCAAAACTGCAAGTTCAAACGACAAAAGTATACGTAAACTGTAATCTAATGAGAGGAATTAATGCTGTATTGACAGTTCCCAGATCTCGTCTTAACGAACTGGAAGTACACACAGCATAATTTTGAATTGACCCAATGAACTTAGGCCTACATAACAACATATGCGAAAATAACAATTGCGACATCATCGCTGTGAATTCCAAGGGGCTGTCCATTAATTATGTCAACAATTTTTGGACATTTTTGACCCCCTCCCCCTTTGTCAACAACTGTCTACTTTCAGTTTACCCTCCCCATAATTACGTCAAAACTTTTGACCCCCCCACAGATCAATGGCAGGTCCCAATAACAAGGTTAATATTTTTTGCGATGATGACCATTTTCCCCTTTTTTGCTCGTCGAGTGTCAAAATGTGATGGTTATGACCTTTTTTGTCATGCTTTTTTCCTTTATAATAAGTAGTATTCCATGAAATTTCCTAGTTTTTGATTATTTGTAAAAAGTGAAATTGTTGACGTCAACTTCTCTTGACCCCCCTCCTCATGTCAACAACTGTCAAACTTTTTCAAATCCCTCCCCCTAAATTGTTGACGTAATTAATGGACAGCCCCAAGCTGTTTACAATGTTCGCACACAACGTTTTTCTCTGGCTAAATATAAAGGATTAGAAATTAATATCTAATACAGTAATGAAGCTTCTTGCGCATGATGTCTTATTATAAACACTTCCATCATCTAGAAATTAGAACTTAGTGGAAACATTTTAGAAGCCCAGAAATTATAAACAAATATTATTTCCGTTTTGATAACAAAAATCTACATATTAAATCTGATAATATTTGCAAAAGCAGGCGAAGGAAATCGAGCTTCAGCATTCGCATCCAATTGAACTGGGAAAATTCTATGAAATCCATTTAGATGTTACACGAAAATATATAAATTTGCAAAACAAGTAAATCATCACCTGCTTCGGATGGCGACTTTCCTTAAATTTATCAGATTATCGTTCGAAGAAGAGCGTTTGCGAAACGACCGAAACTTTCACGAACTTTGTCTCCTGAAATCCAAGAACCTTGGTCAACATTATCAACCGACTCGATTAATCATAATAGAATCAGTATGTTCGTTCGAACGACGCGACGTAAGGCAGTCTTAAAAAACCTACTGAAAAGAAACGGAGTCGCCTGAAAGCCTTTTTACAGGAATCGTGTCATATACTTCGCTAAAACAGCGACCCATTGTTAGCATCAGCACAAGCAGTAGGAATACAGTAACTACCACCCAAAACCAACAGGCCCGTACGAAGTGGGAGTGCAGGGGGTGCAGCTGCACCCCCTGGAAAAATTCTGGGGTGCAGCGTCCTCTGAATCTAAATGAAATTCTGTGTGCTCGTCAGGTTTTTTTTATGATGCGAAATTTTTCCTTAAGAAAATCCGAAAATCTGCACCCCTGCTGAAAATTCGTTCCGAGACGTGCCTGAAAACCAAGCATCGTGTGGCTAACGCGTCAAGGGCATCAGCTATG
This sequence comes from Metaphire vulgaris, assembly GCA_018105865.1. NCBI lineage: Eukaryota > Metazoa > Annelida > Clitellata > Crassiclitellata > Megascolecidae > Metaphire > Metaphire vulgaris. Next base: position 17,297,008 of record CM030836.1, read on the forward strand.
GTATTTGATGGTGCTCATGAAAGGAGGTTAGAACAGAATTAATTAAATTAGCAGGTTAACAAATCTATAAGTAACAGATCGCGACATTTTATTGACACTAGATTCTAAAACCTACGATGCACTTTTCTCGTTTTTACTAATGCGAACTGGTCCCTGCTGTGCTGGACATAAGCAGTGTTTATTCTAGCCAGCTTGACATTGGGGGGATTTAAAAAAAAAAAAAAATTTGGGGGCAAGGTCTGAGTCTCTACACTTTTCGGGGGCGGGGGAATTTCCATCCCCCCAGCCAACATATAAAAATTTGGGGGATTTTAAAACTTGGGGGGAATTCCCCCCAGAGAAGGCCTAGAATAAACACTGGGACAGGCATAAGTTCTTTCAGTTTCTTATCTTTCTACGCTGAGTAGAGCAAAATAACAGAACTTTTTTGGCGCCCCCTTCAAGTGACGCCCAGGACCTCTGCCCTACCTAGGTAAGCCACTGGTTACCATAATATATAACGCTATAGTACAATAGTAGGCCAGGCTATGTAAAGAAAGATAGTTAGTCGGTCGGTCGGTGCCTATAGCAATGTACACCTGTATCTATTATTTTTAAGTGCAAGTATTTTTTTGAGAATTTGGCCGATATCGTGTACGGTGGTTACGGATATTTCAATGGTTATATTAAAGCCACTGGAATAGACAATGAAGTCAAATTATTACACTAGACAGCAACATTTTACAAAAGTCATGCTACTGAAATTAGTCATTTCCTATTGCAGTTTGTGCGCTGAACACAAATATTACATTGAAATGCAAAATTGACTCTAGTTTTTAAAATCTGCAATCATTGTTCATTACACTAATGCATGCAATAGTAATAATAGGCCTATGGTTAATACCTGTAAAAATCAAGTCGTAGACTACGTGCGTCTTAAATTTCTTTGCCTGTCTCTTGCACAGCTGTTTGGGAGCATCGCAAGGGCGTGCCTAGCAGCATTCAACCAGAATGATAGTGGGTCATTTGCCAAATGTTGCCTTAGTACCTTCGTTCCACTGTTACGATTTCTTGATGAATACGTTCGCCGTGTTCATCCCCAACCATATCAAAGTTGTCAGGAAAGACATCCAGATGGGAACGAGGGAAGTGGATATTTAGAGACACATTCTATGATATTGCAGCCAAGTTTCCAAGTTTCCGATACATCGGCAGATCTTCTACTAAGCTTAGTTCCTTGCAACTAAATCTCTCCTATTTTTTCGTTTCGCCCTTAGGCCTAATCAGGCCTATAACTTATGACACAGAAATATTACAGTATAGTAGGCCTTCCACGGTGTCTCACAAATTAATTAATTAATTAACTAATTAATTAATAAACACGCAAGCGCTGATCGGCACGATATTTCAACATTCCAGCATACAGGTGTTCTAGAAACGACTGAGCGCAACACGACAATAGAAACATATCCACGACGAACTTATTAGCACGAAGTGTTCCTGTTCTGTCTACTGTGCACGGCAGAGATATTATAGAAGTGAGAAGTGAGAAGTGAGAGAGAGAGGGGGCAGTGCAACTCTCCAGGTACCCTCTGAAAAACACCAGGTACGGGTAAATGTCAGCGGAGAACAACTTGCAACGCTTTTCTCGCGGAATGCATGTTAACGTGAAGCTCTAGATTCGACCCAACGTAGCATGAAATGTTTATCTACAGGATAACCAACTAGTATACACTGTGTCCAGAAAAAGGGAACCCCTGCACATATTTTAATATCTGCCTAGAATCTGCACCGATTTAGTTTAAAAAATGTTAACGTATAATGACACATACACGTGTATATCTGTGTCATTAGCGCAAAATTTCATCAGAATATACGTGTAGTCGTTTGATCAGTTTGTTACTTTTGCGGTCAGCTACCGCAGATTACAGTATCTTCCTATATTTATAGGATAATTAGCCTACTTATTTAACCCCTTAACTGGGTACCCGAGTAACACTAATCGATTTTACATTGAGTTACAAATAGTTGCCCAGTTAAGGGGTTAAAGTCAGCGAATATCCTACGTCATTGAGTGTGCTGTCAAACAAGAAAATGTTTTCAAATGAAGATCAAAATTCAATTTAATTTTATATTAGAATTGAAGTGAGGCATGGAATAAAATAAAAAATATAAATATAACTGACGTCGGTCTTTATAATTATTATCAAAGGGGTTCCTTTTTTCCGGACACGGTGTATGTAAAGTTAAACAAATTATGGCTAAGCGGAGGAGGTCGCAGGACAGGGACAGGAGGTCGAGAGGTCCGAAATTTCGTGATTCGCGAATTTGTCGGCAACCGCAAAGAACAGTGCGGTTCCGCGTAGGGGATGCCTCCCCCACCGGACATTTTGCTTGTGATGCCTATTTTTGGGTAAATGTCCAGCAAAACTACGGGGAAAACTGCGGATGACTTTTTTTGCTTGACGACCTATTTTTGGTAAAAGTGTAGCTAAATTAGGGATAGCATCCCGTTTGTCAGTCTTTATGGCAAAGCTTATTGATTTTTCCTGCTATTTCAATCTGTGACAGCTGTGAATTATCCATCAAGTTTAACATCTATGCATGTCTCATTCCGATCCAGGCTGAAACCCCGTCCTTTTGCCGTAGCTTATCTGTCATAGAACGTCATACGATTAATTAACCGTCCCGATATCCTGGATTTGAATTTGGTGCCCCCATACTGTTAGGATTTGGTGCGCCATCGGCCGACGCTTCTGGGCATTAAGAATATCGGCGCTATAGAAGTTCACCGGCTTTCAAAAATTCACTCTATAATAATCGCAAAGGGTGAAAAGCTATACGTGACGACAGTAGACCTGTCCGGCAACTTTTAACATTGCTCTTTTACGCACTGAATGACGACGTATGAATGTTCCGACTTTCGGGGAAAATATCTTTAAAAAAAGCCGCGCGCGAGAAACTCATTCCAACTGAACAGAAACAGAGTTCCAGTAACAGATTTGATCGAAATCAGCGCAAAGAACTTCTTGCATCTATTTTCCAAGAAGTCTTTCCTTGGATCCAATCGGTTGTTTCATGGCGTAACCTCAACTGTACATTGGTCGAGATTCGTGTCCGTGTGACATTGCGTCTTGGCAGCCTCTCTCTGTCTGTCTGTCTCTCTCTGTCTGTCTGTCTCTCTCTGTCTGTCTCTGTCTCTCTGTCTCTCTCTGTCTCTCTCTGTCTCTCTCTGTCTCTCTCTCTCTTTCTCTCTGTCTGTCTGTCTTTAAAATGACCAACTATTAAAGATTTGCCTAATCTGTCGCTATGCGCCAGCGCAATTGTTATCATTCGACGTTTCTGACCGCATTCGTGTTTTTCCTCTTATTTTCCAACATACCTGGCGTCAATGACCTCGACGAAGAGACTGAAGCACCGAAACTGGTTTCGCCTTTTCGTTCCTCTCTTCGATGGATGCACCGACGACGGCGACGGCGACGGCAGCGGCAGTGGCGGCGGACCCAGCTCCGCAGTTGCGGGTTTCAAGGACGCTCGTCGCGACGAGACAAAGCAGAAAAGGGACCGAAGCGAAAGAAGAGGAGGAGGAAGCGGAGGAGGAGGAGGAGGAGGAGGAGGAGGAGGAGCGCGACAGCAGCGCCTCCTTCCACCTTCTCCTCCACCTTCTCCGCCGCCGCCGCTTCCCACACCTACACACCCACCGCTCCCTGCACCCGCGTGCATTGATGGTCTATATTTCAGCGGGCGGGCGGGCGGGCGGGCGGGCGGGCGGGCGGGCGGGTGACGCGCTGGATGGCTGTGTTATATAACTGCGTAATCCCTGGGCATCCAGGCACCGGCGATTCAGACAGCTGCTGGCCTCGGTTCTCTCGGCAGCGGCGGCGGCGGCGGCGGCGGGGGCGGCAGGGGCGCACTTGCGTGCGGAAAACAAGGGTCGTTGTCGGCGGCGACTACGGCGACCGACTCGCTTCCTTGAACGTGAAGAAGAGAAAGCCATCGCATAATAATAATAATTGTATTGTGCTGGACAACTTCTATAGCGCCGTAGCTGGGCGAAGGCCATTTAAGTCAAAGGCGATGTCGACAACGTTGACAGATCAACACGGAACGGAAGATGTTGGTCTTGAGGGAAACTCCGCTCAGGTGACACGAAAGATGGCACGCCTGAATAATAATAATAATAATAATAATAATAATAATAATAATAATAATAATAATAATAATAATAATAATAAATAACAATAACAACAAAAAATAACAATACACAAGGACGACGCACGCACGCAGCGGTTTCGATAAGTTACGGTGGATATACACAACGATGTATTGAATTTGTCGGTGATCAGAAGAGGATGATTTCGAAACTGGAAAGTGCTCCGCCAGGCGTTTCAGGGTGTTGCATCGACGCTGAATAGTGGTCTTCGTGAATATATGGACCATGAATCAGACCGTCGATGCTGCTGAGTCATGCAAAAAAAAATTATGCAGAAGATATTCCGTCTGCAGAGCATACGACCTTGTCGACGCTGCGTGTAGGCCTACAGTAGACGGTTTGATGTTCAATTGGAAATTATAAGCTTATAGATTGCTTCCAATCAAAACCTGCTGCAGATGGCGGTTTTTATTAATAATGTGCGAGACGCCGTAAGAATAGACTTCAATAGAAAGCTTGTCCTGCTAGAAGCTAGAAAAAATCTGTAAAAATTGAAGGACTTTTGAAATGCGAAAAGTCGCACATACTATATACTCAGTTTTGCTTGGTCAGTAATAATCTTTGCTCTGATTTTTCTGATGAGTCGCTAAAAATTATTGTAAACGACAGACACAAACAATATCTAGACCGAGAGCAGCGAAAGTCCTTCTTGCCTCTGTGAAATCCAGTAGACGACGACGACCGAAGTCCCGTAGCACGTGAGGAAAATCCAGTAGATCCGGAAAATCCAGTAGATATTATAGACCGAGTCCAGTATAGTTTCGTGGACGCGTGGATTCCGGTAGATCTTCGTCTCTGAAATTCAGTAGCGTCGGCAACAACCTTGTATTCTGATTCTGACGACGAACCGCCTCTCTCTCGAACCGACCAATCGGAAACGAAGAACCCTGGACTTTGCGTGGAAGACCGGAGAGAGAGAGAGAGAGAGAGAGAGAGAGAGAGAGAGAGAGAGAGAGAGAGAGAGAGAGACGGAGAGAAAGTTGGGTGAAATCTATGGAATCTGCCAGTAACGAAGTGACGCCGATGACCAATATTATTCATTATGTCCTAATGGCCTAATGCTCGTTGTTTTTACCGAGAACGGGGGAGGGGAAATTATATTTTTTCGCTCTATATTTGTTTTGTTGAGAGAGAGAGAGAGTTTTGTTTAGAGAGAGAGAGAGAGAGAGAGAGATCGAACGTCTGGCCGGCGTTCGATCTCGCCGCGCGGTCACCGCCGGTGCGGTCGGTTATTGACCCAGTGGCGTCCCCTTCAGACAGCCCGAAGGCCGGGGGGAGGAGCCGGTGGGGGCCTACTTGCCGGACGCCTGAAGGCCGCCGGCCGGTGGGCAGATAGCGAATGTCTCTGAAACTTGGGATTCGCCTGACCTGACGGCGATGGCAAAGTGAAGTGGAGAAAATGACGTACCTGCAACGTCTCCAGGGTCTTCGAAAAATTTAGTATTGTTTTCTTTTTTGCCGTCCGTCAAAGGGAAGAGCCGTACCGCCGATCGACACTAGACCATTGAAGCCAAGTGTAAATTAGCCCCCCTCCCCCACTCTATGTCTATTTGCAAGCTGTTAGTCTGTCTGCATGCTTGGTTTTGGTTTTTTTAATGATTTATTTCTTTATTCTGACCTAAACGTATAAACACTTTTGGCGACCAATATCAATCCTCTTCCATAAAGTAACTGTCCAACTGATTGTCTGTCTTATTGATTGGTTGACCGGTTTATTAAGTAATGAATGAGTGAAAAAAATTAATGAGTAAATAGTGAGCGTTGAATGAATGACGTGCCAATAAATGAATGGGTGACTGAGATATAGCCAGTGAACACTTGAATATTGAATTCGCAAAAGGCTGTTTAGGGGCCATCCACAAATGACGTAACGCACTTGGGGGGTTCAAACATTTGTCACGATGTGTGACGAAGGGGGGAGGTCCAGAAATGTGACGTCACATAATACTAAATATTTTTATTAATACCGCAATGCTATGCTGCCGCAAAATTGAGCGTATTTTACACTTATAATTATTATACACTCATTTTTGAAAAGAATTTGAAAAAGTTTCTGAATATTGTTTCAACTATAATAATTATAATGAATAATTTTTTAAAACGTTAATTGTGACTTTGGAAAGACGACAAGAGGGGTGGGGGTTAACGCGTTGCGACGTCATATTTGAGGGAGTCTGACTTTTTGTGACGACATGTGACGATGAGGGGGAAGGGTAAAAAGCTGCCAAATTCGCGTCACGTCATTTATGGATGGTACCTAATATCATGTCGATGTCACAACAAATGAGTCAGTCACTAGCGTCTGTATGAAAGGTCATTGCGAATTCTCTTCGCAGAAGGCGGATCAGAAGTGCGCGGGTGAGTTTTTCGCATGCGCTTTCTAGCTGTCAAGGGCTTCACACTCACTCATGTAGAACATCTGACGAAGCCAAAGACCAACGCAAGATTTTAAAAGCATTAAAAACGTGAAAACATTAAGAAACACAGAACATTTTAAAACATAAATAAATCAACATAAAAACATAAAAAGCGTAGAAACATAAAAGGAAAACTCTTTCGTTGATTTCAGAGTCTGATATTACCGAAAAACTGAGCGAAAAGCTTTCGAAACTATTGATTTAAGAACCATTTTACCTGTAGACCTCCTATTTGGGATTGCATGACCAATATTTTGAAGACTTAAAACGGAATTTTTCTGAATTAGCCTAACTGGCATTTATTTCTTAGGGTTCGGTCAGCTCAACTTCTGCGGAAGTACTAGGGCTACAGTCAGAAAAAACAAGTTTAAAAGTAATTCCAATCTTATACACTTCTTTCGTGCAATATGTTTTTGGCTTATTAAGGCCTGGCCTCCAGAAGCGCTCAGCAGATACAGTAGCGAAATTGATGTGAAACTCTGCAGAGTTTGCTTCTGATTAGAGGATTATGATTCTACTTCTCACGCCTGATGCCAAGTGCATTAATAAAATGGCGCTTTAGAAGTTATTTAGTCAGTTTGTTGGTTGGTTAGTTACTGTAGGTACTTACTTACTTACTTAGGCCTATTTACTTAGCTAGTTGGAGAGTTGTCGGTTTGGTTAGTTGGTTGGTTGGTTGGCTGGTTAATTAGTTAATTATTTAACCGACTAATCAATTAATTAGCTAGTCAGTAACTTTGAACTGTCCTAGATAAGGTCCTTATAATTATTTACTGCTATCCTTGGACTTAATCGTTCATAAGAATCGAACGTATAGCAGGCATCATTTTATCATTTCTCATATTATAGCAGTGTTTTATTCAGACTCCAGGCCTGGGGAGGGCGAATTGAGGCTTTCGGGGAGGGGAAATCGACTTGTTGGGAGGGGAAAAGACACAGTTCAATGCAACATTTGTGTAAGTGCTGGGATTTGGGGGGGATTTTGAGGGTTTGGAGGGAATCTCCCCTCCTAACAGGCCTGTATAAAACACTGTCATATAGGCAGTTGTTGAGAAATGCAATATCGTCTTGGAGCAAAGAAATCGGCCGGATCTCAAAAGAGCCAGGAAGACCTGAAATCGGTCAACATGCCACCACCATTACCATCAGTAAAACAAAATCTATAGCGGTAATATAATAAGAAGAAGAAGAAGAAGAAGAAGAAGAAGAAGAAGAAGAAGAAAGAAGAAGAAGAAGAAGAAGAAGAAGAAGAAGGAGGAGGAGAAGAAAAGACGATGATGATGATGATGATGATGATGAAAAATAAGAAGAGGTGGAAAAGAAGAAAACGAAGAATAAGAAGAGACCCACACAAGAAGTGTCTCGAATCAAACAGAGCTTCTATAGTTGGAAAACCAACGACAACTTTATTCCTCCCTCCCTCGCTCACTTGTTCAGCTGCCGCGAAGACTATGATAAGCAACAACAGCAGCGCCCATGCATGTGCATGGACCTGTGACAGGATCCGATTTGCGTCCCATAAATCGAAATCCAGCGCTGGGCCAAACGAACCGAAGGGGACGATTTTTCCATCTGGAGGACGCCTATGATGAGTATATATTTGCCCACAACTCGTCCATCTCGCTCCAGTTACCGACAGACTGCGTTGGCGTTATACTCACTCGACGGAGGAGTGGCTTCGTCGAACAGAACCCATCGAACGTTCGATTGTCTTGTACGGAAGAACGCGGGCGGAATAGGGACTGCAACAAGTGGTTGCGTTCCTCTTTAGTCAGGCCCTTGTGGCGCCGTTTGCACTCGGGGCCGCCCCTGGAATTGGCACCCGGGGGCCCCGAGCTCCCCCGTTGGTTGTATTAGAGCAGAGGCGAGCTAACACGCCGACCCATTGGTAGGCGAGAGCGTCTTCGCCACAGACGTGGATTTTTCTCTCTCTTTGTGCAGCGATGATCAGAGATGAAATCACGGAAGATTTTAGATTCCATCGATTAGGTTTTGCGCTTCGTTGCGAACGTTTTACGTCACCCGATCAAATATATTGTGTATCTTTAGAGTTCCTGAACTTTTGGCAAACGTGAACGAACACATTAATCGCTTCTGATTACAATCTAGTTTCAAGTTATGGATTACTGAAAATGGACATGTCACTGCAATGTGCAGCTAACTTTTACACGCCCAGAGGAACTTTCACCATGCAGAGACTGGCAGTAAATCTTCTGAGACATCAACAATGCTTCAATAAAAACAGCACTCGAATACGTGAGGCAGTTGAAACCAGTTTTAATTGCTTAATAACGACCTACTGCATACTTGCATAGTTATACAGATCTTAAGCCTGCGCATCAGATTCATGAAGTATCGATAAAAAACTTATTAATGCTACTATCACCAATTGAAGAGTCAAAATCTTGACAAAGATGACATGATATACAGTGTAGATTTTATTTCTGTAAAGCGGCATGAATTTTACGATCGTTAATCCCAAAATGAAAGCTAGATTGCCCAGTTTTTCCACTTCGTTTAATCGTTACGATTTCCGTTTTTCTTACACTGAACGTCGACGGACACGGTAAAGAGCGGATCGACTCATCGGTCACTTATGAACTCGAGGAGGAATCGCCCCGAGGAACTGTGGTTACCGGAGACCTGATACGGGACTCCAATCTGTCGCGAAAGTTCCCGCACGATACCGACGTACCGGGCTTGAAGTTCGTCTTTCTCGACAAGAGCCATCCGTACCTGGGACTGTTTGCTCTTGCCGAAAGCAGCGGAGTCCTTGCAACCGCCGGCGTCATAGATCGTGAATCGGTCTGTCGAGGAGGGAGGAGGAGGAGGAGGAGGAGGCCGATTTACCGCAGGAGACGATTGTATCCTTGCGCTGGAAATCGCAGTCGTTCGATCGCCGAACTACTTTCACATCATCAAAGTCGAGGTCGTCGTCACCGATATCAACGACAATGCGCCGGTATTTCCGGCGACGACCGTCCTTCGGCATCTTCCGGAATCTACCGTCTGGCCGACGGAGCTGTTTCCTCTGGCACCGGCCAGTGACCTCGACGGTCGTGGAAACGGCGTCAGCGACTATCGTCTGGTGACCGACGCACCGGAAAAGTTTGCTCTGGAAGGCGGCGAATCGGTCGTCGACGAAAATTCCGATCTGAGACTGATTTTGAATGGCGGATTGGATCGCGAAGAGAAAGACCGGTACCTCTTGAAGGTAAGCAGGGCAATCGATGTAATAAACGTTTCTTGCGTTTCTTTAAATATTATTTTCCCAGCGTTTTTTATACCTATAAGGAGAACCTTCTGACTACGGGGCGTCTTAACACGAGAGGCTAATAAGACATTTCAAAGCGAATTCTTCTATACTTGCTACGATCTTTATAAAAGCCATGCCGTGATTTAAAGTCGCTTGGGGGGGGGCATTATTGCCTGTGTGAAAGCCACTAGGACATCTAACGGGGCTTGAACCTCGCCCCGTTAGCCTACCGCTCGAGTATACGTAACCGACTCTGCTATCCAATCAAATTTTGACGCTTCTGTTAAAAGTTTGAAGCGTAAAACCGTCATCTCAATCGATTAGCCTATTTATTCTGTTTTGTTTCGCTCCTGTAATTATAATTTTTACTGCGTTGGAATGAGTTACCGGGATTTTAATTTTTTACGGACTTGCCGATTCAAAACTGTACGAAAAACGCAAATACCTGTAATATTTCCGCAACCTTTTGAAACGAAGAGTATTACATTCCAGGAGTTCTAACCTTCCAAGATCCTTATAGTATCGCGAATTTCATCATCTTAGTTCGCTAGAAAGCGTCTTAGCCGTTCGAAATCGAACAGTTAAACGTAAATTTTCTTTACCCCACTGAAGGGGGGGGGTCGTCTTCCCTCACTGCCAGCTGGATACCATAACCTCGCCTGCGCTTTGCACTCTTTTAATTTTGCACAAAGTAAGAAGGCAGAGCTACGGGCTAGGGCTCAGGCTAGAGTGTCATTTTATCCGCTGACATTCTATCCGCTTACACTTTGTCCCCGTGACATTTTGTCCGTGATATTTTGTCCTACATTTTGTCCTAGCACCGTTAACAAGCCATGTTATAATAACGATATACTACGGACTATGCATGTTGGGTTTTGAGCGCAGCTGATCGCGTTTGACGGAGGGATTCCGCGAAGGTCGGCGACCATGACCATCGACCTCCGAATAGTCGACGCCAACGACAACAGCCCCAGGTTCACGAGCGCCGTCTACAACGCGTCGTTGTCGGTCGTAGTCGTCGCCCGCGCCTACGACGCCGACGAAGGGCAGAACGGACGCGTTCGATACGCCATCTCGAAGAACAGCGAAGTCAGATATCCAGGTACGTGTTCCTAGTGGGACTACTGAATCTGTTTATTAACGGTTGAAAGTTTAGTTATCAATCAATATATGTCGCCGTCATCATCATAGACATCATCATCATCATCATCATCATCATCTTCTTCTTCTTCTTCTTCTTCTTTCTCTTCTTTCTCTTCCTCCTCACCTTATTGTTTTAACCCCTTAACCGTGTATTTAACTGTAACTCAATGTAAAATGGACGGATATATCCGGGATCCCCAGTTAAGGGGTTTACCTCTTCTTCTGCTTGACTGCTTCGTTGTCGTCGTCGTCATCATCTTCTTTTTTCATTGTAACATTGTCGTCATCAGCATCATTACGTGGCGAATACAATGTATTGTGGAATCAGTCACATGAATATCTTGATCGTCGTTTGATTTAATAGCGCTCTTGACTTTAGCCCCAGCTATGTTACTGCGCTATATAAATTGTCATAAATAATAATAATAATAATAATAATAATAATAATAATAATAATAATAATAATAATAATAATAATAATAATAATAATAATAATAATAGCGAAAACAGCGCGATTTCATCCCTCAAAATAGCCATCAATCAGTTTGATAATATAATAGGCACTAATGAGAATTCTGATGTCATTTGAGTAACAGGAATGTTCCAGATGAATTGGGAGACAGGAGCTCTTATCCTCTGGGGTCGATTGGACCGCGAACACCAGGCGACCTACATCGTCGCCATCTCAGCGACGGACTTGGGCGACAGCCCGGTCCCCGCCCAGGCTACCGTCGTCGTTACCGTCACCGACGTCAACGACAACCGACCGGAGATGTCGGTCGAGTACCTCACCGGTCGAGACCAGCTGACCGCCGTCAGCGAGAACGCCGATCCGGGAACGCTGGTCGCGTCGATGTCGGTTTCGGACGTCGACGACGGAGACGCCGGGCGCGTCGAATGCACCCTCGGCGGCGGCGGCGGAGGCGGTGGGGTCCTGACCCTTGCTGCTCAGGCGAGCGGAAAAGAGTTTCGGGTTCTTACGGCGAGACGTCTCGACAGAAGCGTCGACGAACATTCCGTCAACGTTACGATATTCTGTCGCGATTTCGGTCGACCGCAGTTGACGTCGACCGTTAACCTGGCGGTGATCATTGTCGATGCGGAGGCCGATCGCCGACGACCGCGGTTCACCGACGCCGTCTACGAGGCGTCTCTGGTCGAAAACAATCGTCCCGGCGCTTTCGTCGTTAACGTATCGCTCGTCGACGCCGACGAGACTCTTGACTGGGTCTACTCCCTGCCTCGTTCCGTCGCCGGGTCATTTCGAATCGACCCGCGGACGGGGGTCGTAACAGCCGCTCGCAGCTTCGACCGCGAAGAACTCGACTGCCTCGAGTTCAACGTCACCGCCGAAGAAGATGAGGACGCAGACTCGAAGGCGTCTGCCTCGAAGGCGTCTATCTTGAGGACGTCTGCCTTGAGGACGTCTGCCTTGGTCCGAGTTCTCATCGTAGACGCGGACGACGAATTTCCGAGATTCGACCGCACCGCTTCCTACGAATTCGAAGTGGCAGAGAACGTCCCGGTGGGAACCCGGGTGGGTCGGGTCGAAGCGACGGACCGTGACCTCTATCCGTTCAACGAGACGTGGTACGCTCTGGATCGCCTCTCGATACAGGACGATTCCGGCGACCTAGAGATCAACGCGGACACTGGGATCATCTTCACACGACGAGGCCTCGACCGAGAGGCTCGCGACCGCTATTCGCTGATCGCTCTGGCACACAGCAGGACCAGCGGTACGACCAGATGCGATTCGGTACGCGTCTCGGTACTGGTACTGGACAGCAACGACAATCGTCCGGTGATCGCCTATCCGACAAGCGGCAACAACACCCTGGTGGTGGTGGTACCACCACCGGGTGGATCGCCTGAAAAGTCATCGGCGCCATCGTCGCCCGAGACGGCGACGCAGGTGACAACGGAAATTTACGCTATCGATTTTCAAACCAATCCTCTTATTTCGACGTCGTACCGGAAACGGGACAGGTGTTTCTGAAGAGAATCCCGCCCGAGAACAGCTCTCACCTGCTGCAGGTGGTCGTTACGGACAGCGGCGTACCTGCCCTGACCAGCTCGGCGACGCTTCAGGTCCTCGTCCTAGACGGCCGGAAGGCGGCTCCTCCTCCTCCTCCGGCCAACACGGAGCCGATGTCAGGCGCCTTTCGACAGGACGTAGTCTTAGTCTTTGCGGGGATCGTGGCAGGATGCGTCCTGCTTCTTGCAGCAGTCGTCGCCACCTGCATTCACCTGGGGCAGAGAGTTCGCGTCTGGCGTCGGCGGCGGCGGCGGCGGCGGCGAACGAAGGCGGATCGGAAGAGGGATGCCATCTGGAGTGTCGTTCGAGCGCTGAGCAGCGGATCGGGAACGACGTCGGACGATAGCGGGTCCAGAATTATTATTCCCAAACTGGACTTTGAACCGGTGAATTTTGAGGTAAAGCAAAAGAGTTTCACCCAGTTTTATATAATTATCAGTCAACGAACATTCGTATGACAGATTTGAAGATGTAATGATGTTACATTTTAAAATCAAAATATAAACTCTGGCGAATGTATGTATATATATATATATATATATATATATATATATATATACATGCTTACATACATGCTTACATACATCCATTCATGCATACAACATACATACATACATACTTGCATACATATATACAATTATACATACATACATACATACATATACATACATACATACATACATATACATGCATGCATACATATATATATATACATACAAACACACATACATACATATATATATATATACTGTAACATACATGCATGCATATATATATATATACGTACAAACACACATACATACATAGATACATACATACATATATATACATACATACATATAGGCCTATTTTTATTTGATAGGACTGTGATGCTGCATCAGGCAGGAGTTGTTAATCACAGTTTTCGTTAATGTCACGAGCCTTGATAGGCTGTTAGTTTCCTGATCTGAGCAGTTTAATCGAAATGTCTTGTCTAATGTCGATATTATTCTCGCGACAGTTTCGTCATCGCCGGGTCCCTGTCTCTGACGGCGTCGACTGTGAAGACAGCGGTCTGGATCTGACGACGATCGGCGCCGAGGCTGGTCAAGGCTCCTGCGTCGAGGAGGACGACGATTCGGAGCCGAACGGCCGACGACCGGCGACCTCGAGGTCCTCCTCCTCCTCCGTCCTGCCAGTCTCCTCAGGTGAGGTTCGGAACGGGATCGGCGCCATATTGTCCCTATCTTAGCAACGGAGGAGTGGATCTCGCCGCGACCGGACTTACATAAAGAGGCTGCACCACGACTGCTGGGAAGTGTGGTGGTTGTTGCGGAGGGTGGCGGGAGGGGGGAAAATATCCAACCCCCATATTGAGGGTTGGACCTCGAACGTAGCAAAGAGTGACGTCCCATTTAACACCAACCCACCCACCCCCAAAATACACAACAAATCAAACTGCGGAAATGAAATTGTCTCGACTATCGGTTTGAAAATACATTTAATTGTGTATTGAAAGTAAGTAAGTAAAATCTCGTAAATTTATATAGCGCTTTGGAAAGTAGTACAGTAGGCTATTTTAGGTCTTCGTATACGAGAAGAGGCTGCGGAACGTCAGAAACTGAGTTTCAGAAAAACCAGTTTTAATGTCCTGTTGTGCTAGGAGGAGTGCATTAATGAAAGACTTTGCTGACTTCTTTTGCTTCGGAAACATTTTCTCTTTCTTCGATGTAAGAAGCAGATTAGGCTATTCGCCGGGTAGTCACCCATCATCAAAAACAGTGGCGGCTCCACAGGGAGGCGGGGTCCTGTGCCCCCTATTGAGTGCCTGTCCCCAGTACCCCCCTGTTGGGACCCTATATATACTTAATGCTACATACATAACAACAAATGGTTGTCCCCCCATGATTAGAAGTTGCCATCCAAACAGCCCCCACTTGCCAAGTCCTGGAGCCGCCACTGATCAAAAGACCGTGCAAAGAAACCCTTGAATAGCAGAGAAAGCAGAAGAGCAATATGAAGATTGAGAAAATGCCAACACGATCCAGAAATTTACGGTAACTTCTTAATTAATCAGAACAACGGAGAAGAAAATGACCAAACATATTTCTGTATTTCTGACTATTTTCAGTACAAATTCATTTGATGTTTTTTTTCGTAGGAACTCCAAATCATTTCCACCTCAACCCTACGAAATTGAAAAAGGACGATTTTCCCTTCCCTCCGCCACCCCCAGTTTCCCTGCCCTATTCCCCCGACCGTGAATTCTACGTCAACGAGAAACAGACCGACGGCACTTCCAGTTTCCGCCCCCTTCGCCTGCCGCGCAGCTGTTCCGTCGACTGCGACGGCTCCCTCTGCTCGGCCATGCCACCCGAAGGACGGCAGGGTTGCCTCCAGCAGCGTCCGTCGGTTCTACCTTCTCTCTTCCAAGGACGAGGACACTGCTGCGACGTTTGCGATGCGGAAACGCGGGTCTCCCTGCCTCGCTCTGCTTCGTACGGCAGTCGCAAGTCAGTCCGTTTCGCTGCCGAAGACCGGTAGAGGCCTTGTGTAGAGGGGAAAACAAGTCGAAAAAATATACTGAATCTATTGTTTGTTCTTTAGAGTTTTTCACTTATTAGAACCAGTGTCTGTAATTGTAGGAGGCCTATATCTGTAAGTCCAGGGGCGGTTCCACGTTGGGGATGACTGCAGAGGCGTCATTTGGGGGGGGGCGGCTGGGGGGACGGCCCCCCAAGGAAATGAAAATATTAATTTTTAATGTATTAATGTGCAAAAAACAAAAAATAGGGACGTCATTTGCATTTGGGGGGGGCAAAAATAGGTCAGCAGCCCCTAAAGCCCTAAAGGAGTCCTTGATGTCGAGTAATCTGGTAATCTGAAGCAACTAATCGCAAAAAAGGACCGACAAGCAAAAAAAGGTCGTCAACTCTTTTTTGAACTGCAAACTCGTCAGGTCGAAAAATTCCCCCACAAATTTTTTCTCGCCCCTCCCAAGAAAAGTGTGAAATGACGCCACTGGATGACTGGGGATGCATCCCCTCGACCGACCCACCGAAAATGCGTCGTCAATGGAAGATGCTCGTCTAAACGGATTAGCATTGATGTATATCCGCAAAGACGTGGACATATCCATAGACATTGCCATCGACAAATTCACTTCCAGCAATAGAGAACTCGACTTTGCACTATGACTTTGTACGACCAGTCTAAAATGGCTTTTATACTGTATTGTCAATTCTGAACATTATATTTTCTAAATCAGATCTGCAGATTTCTTCTAAACCGTTCACATATAATTCCTTTGACAACTGGTCGGATCTTCCTAGAAATTCATTGTATTTCCATCACCATGAGGTCATGAAACCGCCACTATGTATGACTATTTCTTAGAATCGAAAGCCTCTCGGAAAGAATCGTTCTTTTATCCGCTCAGTAATTTTTGCTGTTTTGTAATAAATTTTCCAATATCTGTTAGTCTAAATGTCTGCTTGATGGCGTTTGTGGAGTTTTTGTCGTTAGAATTAATGTGCTGTGTTGTCCTTGTGTATTTTAAGTATCGAGTCAACGGGAACAAAACAGCTTCAGCAGATATTCGCTAGGTGGCGGCACACATTGCCATTTCTACGGAGAACTGCTATTTATTGTATAAATTAGATCAGTGTTTCCCAAACTGTGAGTCGCGACCCAAAAGTGGATCGTGGGGCCCGGTCTAATGGGTCGCGGGGTAGATTCAAAAGTGCAATTTTTAAAATCAATACCACAATGTCACACGTCTTGGTTTAAGCAATTTATATATCTGCAGTCATCCATACACGGCTTATAGTAAAATGATGAGCGTTTTATCCAGTTTTAGTTGGCAATAACTTTGCATGGTCGCTGCATGTTATGGTGGTGGGACACTACCCGCGCTTTGAGCGAGTTCATTTTGACGTCCTTTGCGATCGTGTTGAACGTGTAGGGGGCGATTTTCCATACAGGCAAAAATTAAGCCACGCCTACAACAGTTGATGTAGCGCTGAAAAAATGGCAGACGAAGAATTAGTTGCTATTTGCGGAATGATGATTTTAACAACATGTATCATCGCATCGGTACCTGCTTTATCGAAAGAAAAGAAGTCAAAGAAACCCAAAAAGGTGTGGATGAGGCCGTGGATAACGGTGCAGGAAATTGCACGGAGCTTATCACACACTCTTTTCCATGAGCTAACGGTGAGAGCTGAACAGTCCTTCAAGAATTACGTACGTATGGATTATGCTGCCTTTGAGGAATTGTTAAGTCTCATTGAGCAAGACATAAGAAAACAAGACACAAGGAATCCGTCGGTGTTTGTCATCCAGAGAACGACTTTGTATGGCTCTGCGATTTTTAGCCACAGGTTATCACTTATCTAGTAAATGAGTCAATAATGTTAAAATGTTTATATTTAATTTCCTTGCACAGCAGTATACTACATCAACTTAACAGCAGCCCCCAAGCAGAATTCCCCCGGCTTTGTCAGTCCACCGGCTTTTTCAGTTCCCCTCTCCCCCCCCCGAGATTGAAAATTTGAAAAATTAAATTTAAATGAGAATTTAATTGAGGCGTTATTTTAGTGTAATATGCTTCCTACAAATGTGTAGGATACTTTCAACCAACACCGAACAAACAGTCAAATCTCTTCAGCGTCATATTGGCTTAAATAATCAACTTCAAATTACTTTCATTTAGAATTCGCCGTCAACTCACCGGACGAATAGCAGTAAGATCAAGAATCTGGTCTCAATGGCACAAACTAATAGAGCCTAATAATTATAATTGAATAAGTTTAAGTTAATCGAGAGAATCGTTTGTCAGGATAAAGGAATAATTGAGACGGAGGAAAACAATATTAGCAAGAAATCATTATCCGATCGGTGGTCTCTAATTATTAACGCAATTCCTAATTTCTTTATCGGAAAAATTATGCGGAGCTGACCACAGATGATAAGCTGCTGCTGCTGATGATGGCGGTGGTGTTGCCGCTGTGAATCGCAATTCAATGTGGAAAAAACTGAGTCTTTGTTGTGGGAATGCTTCGAGACGATAGACCGCAAGCTTTTAAAAGCATTTGCTTGAAAAGAACCGACGCTGGACGATGAGGCATCGAAAAGCAGCGGCTTATCTCTGGCAGCATTACGTCACCCAGTTGCCTTGGATGCAGTCTATCCGCTGATGATGTCATTTATGACGTCTTTGCTTTTCCGATCGTTACAACAACAAAAACAACAACAACAATAATAATAATAATAATAATAATAATAATAATACTACTACTACTACTAACAACACTACACTACAACAACAATAATAATAATAATAATAATAATAATAATAAATAATAATAATAATAATAATAATAATAATAATAGCCAGGTCTGGAGTGGCCCAGTAAGGGTCTGCCATACTATTTAATCTCACTCTTTGCCCTCTTGTCCTCAGGCCCTATAGGCCTACCATTAAATATATATAATTTCTCTTTTCAAAAGTGTTACCAACACGTGAAGACCGCAGGGTGCCTCATGAGAGAGCGTCAGTCTCCACGGGCCGATGAGTATTGAGGCATTGAAGCCCCTGACCACGTGTCTAAAATATCAAACCTTCCAATTGATTCGTCTACGTCATTGGCTGTGACGTCATCAGTTCGTAGACCACACATTGATCGTGATATCTCAGCTTCCTGACATCGATCTAAATGCATCTGTCATCTGTTTCTATTAACCGCCCTTTTCAGCGTTGATGTCAAAAGCGAACATATATATATATATATATATATATATATATATATATATATATATATATATACCATGCTGTAGCAAATTAAATATATAGAATTTCTTTTTTGTGACATACATACATATACACACATATAGGCCTATGTATACTTTTATATTATATATATATATATATATATATATATATATATATATATATATATATATATATATGCATGGTCTAGGCGTGGAACCAGAGGCCTCCATTATATACTACGCCTGTGGTAAGGGAACAATAGCGTGGCGTTTCTTAGATTCAGGACTCGCTTTCACCACGTGATATACGAAGCTCTGTTCGATAATTAAGCAGACATCTCCGTATCTGTCTCTGTCTCTCTGCCTCTGTCTGTCTGTCTGTCTGTCTGTCTGTCTGTCGCTCTCTCTCTTTTTCACTCACTCACTCACTCCAATCGATATACGAACCGTGGAAAGCCAACTTCACAGACCGCTGACGAAGCAAATATTCCCGCCGATGCTGGTGATTAGTATCGACCGGCGAGCGACTGCAGGAGGAGCTCTTTGACTGCGTTCCACCGAGAAATCAGTGTGCAAAGTGCAAGTGCAGGAATGCGACCACGTACTGTCGTCGGCACTGCCATTGTCGGCATTATACGTGAAAGCAGTATAGGAGATACTGTTAATTTTGTTGTTTTCGAATCTGCGTTTGATTCCCAATCAATGTGCAAAGGCGAAGTGGGGGGGGGGGTTGTGGACGAAACTAGCGCTGAGACCAGCGCAGTCCAGTATATCGATTAGCATCGTACTAACAGTGGCGGCTCCACAACGGGGCTCGGCGGCCCGTGCGCTCCCTATTGAGTGCCTGGCCCCCAGTGAACCCCCTGTTGGGACCATACCTAACAACAAATCGTAATGATTACATTGCCACCCCAACGCCCCGCCCCGCCAGTGGCGGCCAACAAATCTTTGGCCCCCCATGATTTGGCCCCCATGATTGCCACCCCCAACGCCCCCCCCTGCCCTGCCCCCGCCCCGCCCCGCCCCCCACTTGCCAAATCCTGGTGCCGCCACTGCGTAATAGTTGTCACTTATACAGCAGCTGTGCCAATTAATTATTGAAATTTCACACTAAAATTAAATCCAGACTTGATTGCGCATTTCTTTAATTTTCGCGGCGTTGAAAGAATTTTAATTATCGACTACTTTTCAACGTTGTTCCGTGAACCGCGAGAAAGATTTTGTTCGCAACTGAACAGTATCATGATGGGACCCGAGGACGCAACATGTAACTGTTGGGTCGGACATTAATGGTTAATTAATTGACCATTAAACTATTGGGAGACACAAACAGCAATTTCTTTATTGCAAGAGCGGTAGGCAGATGGAATAAATTGGACGAGAAGATAGTAATGGCTACGCGTGTTAATGATTTCAAAATAAACCTTATTACTAGAGGATACTAGATTGGGTGGACGAAATACTGGTTCTCACACTGGGCAGACCCTACTGAACCACTCTAAACCTTGTTATTATTATTATTATTATTATTATTATTATTATTATTATTATTATTATAGGCCTAACAGTGGTTTTCACACAGGCCTACTTAGCCTCCTAAACCACTTAAAATCACATTATTATTATTAATTTATTATTATTATTATTATGAAGTTCTCAGAATCGAATATTATTATGTGAAAGTTCCACGGAAGGCGTTATTATTATTATTATTATTATTATTATTATTATTATTATTATTATTATTATTATTATTATTATTATTATTATTATAACCGACAGCGTTGTTCAAAGATTTCCAAACAGCTGTCTTGTAATGGATGTCCTGGTTGTTATTGTCTCTCTTTCGACCTTCATGGAATGACTGAATCGTACGCCAGGCGGTGCACGACTTATGGCTGGAAACGAGGATGCTTGCACCAGACGACCTCAGAAGACACTGCCCCATTGGCAGACGTCTGTATACAGTAAAGCGCAAAAATCGTAAAAGCGCTGACCGGGAAAGTTCAACGCGTCGTCCTTCCCACATCTGTGTTTGCCAATGTATACACACACACACACGGCTAACGGTGACTAACAAATAAGGCCGTAATCAATGAAATTTATAGAGTCATCGTCATCATCATCGTCATCGGAGGAGGAGGAGGAGGAGGAGGAGAAACAGGAGGAGGAGAAAGAGGAGGGAGGAGGAGGAGGAGGAGGAGAAACTGTGGATTCATTATTAGTCTCTGAGAGGGAGGACCCCTTTCTCCGCGCTCGGCGTCTAACGTGGAAAGTACAAAGTCGGTGTGGAAGTTATGAATTTATTAGGCGCCTGAACGGTTGCCGCCGCCCATACTCCGCTCCGTGCGGCATGTGGGAGCCTGATGATGAGACCCGGCGAACAGCGGCGGGGCGAACGGCCGTCGAGTGAATGCGTACATCCGGTGACAGCGAACGCTTCCGGAAGGCGCCGCATCTGGGATGACGTCACTACTGGCGTCATTCGTCCGCGGAGCGCCATCTCGTGGCGGAGAAGCCACAGATCAACGCATGTAGATCCGGAACTAGTAATTAATTTCTGGTCGTTTTTGGACGGACAGGCAGACAGACAGACAGACAGACAGAAATGAAGGTTCTTTCTCGTCTATGCAGAAAGCCTTTGACGAAATCTATGGCCATTTTAGATGTCATGCTGAGTCGGAAAATTTCAATTTCGCCTTATCTTTCGTCGGAGACCGCAAAAATCTATATACTGTATATATATATATATATATATATATATATATATATATATATATATATATAACGCGTTTGTGCAGACAAGCCTCTGTTGTGAGAAATATTTTATCAGCATCCATCGACGAAATGAAACAGCGTCCCATGCTGAGATTTCCGAGTAAATTAAAAAAGAAAACCTGATAGAGAGAGAGAGAGAGAGAGAGAGAGAGAGAGATAGAGAGAGAGAGAGAGAGAGAGAGAAGAACGGATAGACAGAAGGAAAGAATGACCTGCCAAGATGACTTTCAGGAGACCAGAGCCGTCGTATTGCAGAACGATTTTCAGAGACTGGACAGGCAGCGGAGGTGGGTGGGGAGGGGTATACCAGACAGCCCTTCCATGCAAGTCACTCACTCGGACAGTTTGACGTCTTTTCATGCACTATCGTTGTCAAGGCAACCATTCAGCATCTCCTCGACTGCGATGGAGTTAGAGAATTAATAGCACAGAGAGAGCGAGCGGTCCTACTTTTCTGCGAAAAGCTGAAAGTCGATTTGTGAAAATAATTTCGAAATTGAAGGGGTTTTACCCTATATTCGACTGCTTTAACGACAGCTCCCTTTCCTGTTCATTTGAGTGTTTCTTTTGCTTTGAATGCGTTAAGTAACAGAACTGGACATATTATTATACTTAGGCAATGCTTAGTATTACGCACAATGTGTCATGCGTAGGGGGCTGTGCGAAATACCATGCCCGGAATACATGCATTCTAAATACGATCGTACAGCCACTTTGTTTAAACCACTGTTGAACAAATATCAGCAGTGCATGTAGCAGCGAGTATCATAAAAATCAGAACGGATAGAAGGGTTGTGGCGAAACTGATGGTTTTCGACAACAGAAACGCGAAAATAGCAAAATTTGTGGGAATGAATGAGGATTTTTCCAAAATAACGCCAGAAGAATTTCATTAAAGGAAGAGACAGCGTTTCGCCTTGCATTAGGTCCATTCAATGTCCAGCGAGTCACAGGATCGATGGAATGAGAGGAGCTCCATCTTAGTGACAATGCCTCATTTGCCGATGAATCCGTCCAAACGGATTATCCTGGATGTGAAAGACATATTGATCACAATTAAACTCACATCACGTCCACGAAATATTTGAACTCCGAAGCTAAAGGAAGTATGGTCAAAACCACAATAAAATCCTTGATCTACTCATCATACTCAATACTATACATGCATAAGACGTCTTTTGATTGTCTATAAAACAGACTCCTAGATTTAGACGACATATTTATGTCAGACGTATGCAAAAAATTTCACGGACAGAAAAAATAACCAATGAGAAAGTGCTAAAAGACTTTGGTGTAAAAAGAAAATTGCTAAAAACCATAAAAAAGCAACAGTTGGAATTTTTCGGACATCTAATAAGGAAGAACGGATTGGAAAATCTAATCATAACAGAAAAATAGAGGGGAAAACGGCAAGAGGGGACACAAATAATAAAGTATACAGACAACCTAAGAGAAGCAATAAGAACTAAAGACAACATCGAACTGATAAGGAAAGCCAGAAACAGAGAAGAGTGGAAATCCATGGTCGCCGACGTAGCAATACATGACACATGAAGAAGATTTATATTTTAGATGAAATTTCAACCCCTTCCAAACACATATATCCCAAAAATGTCATTCTATGAAGGAATCAATTCCCCTTAACTGTTGAAAAACAACAATCATTTCAAACAAAGCGAAATACCTACGTAGATTTGATAGAAAATATGAAAACTATGTTAACAAAGCTAAAATAATGATAAAATTCTAGTCAGCATCCTAAAATGATGGCTGGTAAGTAAGTACAGCATATGATTGCAAAGTCAATTTTTTTATCATAGACAAACAACGGAAGACGTATTTGGATTTAGTTTAATGCTCGTCTATATATCGTTGGCACTGGTTCTCTGCTTTAGGCAATTATTCTATTTGCTAAACAATGGTAGTCCTGTCATTAACGCTAGGCCTACTCTATTAGACTGCAGTCTAAAATAGTATAAGACTAAGGCCTATTAATAGAGTGTACATATGTATATATATATACTGTATATATCCGTTTAAAATATTGTACTAATAAATGCATATTCAACACCACCGCATCATGCATATTATAACAATTTGTCGGATTGTTTTCACAGCCAAGCGCTTTCGAGTGTTACTTATATGTTCTCTGGTCTTCTTAGTCTGTGTGTTTGGATGCCCCAAACCGAGTTCGAACAACAATATTTCCAAGTGTTTTTGCAAAACTTTTTCGATTTTTCTAGATTTGCTGAATTCTGCGTGACCACAGTGCTGCCAGGGTGCTTTCATCACTAGCCTTTCGAAGACAACTTCAACTGTAAATCAGTGCAGGAAATTCGCAGGATTGATATAGCGCGAAAACTTCGATTTCGGCTCGTGCAAATTCTTTTCAAAGTGCTCAACATTAACCATCGTAGGAGGAGGAGGAGTTCGATTTTTAAAAAAGAAACTGATGACTTGAAAATCGAGAAGAAATTCATCGAAAATAAACGTTGTAAGCTAACAAAACAGTAATGCGTCTTGATCGTCATAACTTTTGGTCTCTCTACTCGATGGTCTTCGTTGTTGTTGGTCTGTTTGTCTGGTTTCCCACGGAAATGCAAAGACATCAAAAATAGGCTCAAAATAAACGCGTTTCTCTGTCGGCGCATGCGTCCTTTCTCTGGAGTTATGTAGCGCTGTTTCGAAAAAAAATGAAAGCCTTGCCAGAGAAAGCAAAAATTGAAACGCCTCGATCATATAGGATTGAGGTCATATCGAGAAGTCTGTGGAGTAAAAAATCGCTCTGCTCTGTGATGGCTGCACGCGAAAATCAATCTTTTGCACGTCATTCTCATTCATGTTTTTCGTGTCGAAGGCATATCACAGCGACATACAGTGGCACTCACACGTTGACATGCATTTCATCCGTCATGTATCCTGCTGTCATTCGCCACTCTTGACTCTCCTCTCCGCTGGGAGTCATGCCGCCCCATAGTTACCGGAGATGGTAACACTGCATCTCGCCTGCCTTTGAAGGCCGTATGCTGCCCCACGTCCCCTACTTGGTCGGCATAGTCCTCAGCTCCTCGTAATGCGCGTCGCACACCCACCGTATCTCCCGACCGACGTACAGCGGCCGAAGGTGCCCGAACCTTCCCGAGCTCGCCTCCACCCGCAGAAACCGGGCGAGGTCGTAGCGGTTGGCGCGCGACGGAGCCTGGAAGATCATCTCGGCGTTGATGGAACTTCCGGCCTTGAAGTAGAGGTCCGGAAGACCGACGCTGGCGTTTGCCAGCACCTTCGTCAGCATCGTCACGACGCGGTCCTTGTTCTTCGTCAACCAGGTGTACGCGTCGTGTATGTTAGCGTCGACGTTGCGCAGGTAGTCGTACATCTTGATGAGGTCGGCGACCACCGGTGCGATGAGCCGGCACGTCTGGCCGTGTTCGTTGACGCCCTGGACCACCTGCACCATCGGCAGCGCCAGGCCGAGGATCGTGACCATCTGGTCGCCCACCTTCTTGACGAAACGCGGCGACTGGTTGAGGCGAAATCCGGAGTTGTCCGTCATGTGCCAGTAGGCCGGGTTCTCGCAGAGAAAGTGAACCTCGAAGCCTTCGAGAAACTTCATGCGCGAGAACATGTACCACTCCTTGTTCGAGACGGCGACGCTCGGCGGCAGCACCATCACCAGCCGCGGGTGTTCGTAGTCGGGCAGCGTGGTGAGGTTCGTCTGCAGGTGGAGGTCCATGCTGCTGCAGCGGTAGTCGCCCGTCACCGCGCGCGTCCAACTGCCGAGGTTGTGCCACCGGCTGCAGATCGCCTTCCGTTTGGCCGTCATGCACTGGTAGACGATGCGCTCGGGCTTCGAGTGACGGAGCAGGACGCACTTGGGACAGAGCAGGAAGAACTGGCGCTCGTCGTCGTCGTCGACCGTCGATCCCCCGTGGGACGACGCCGCCGCCGCCGCCGCCGCCGCCGCCGCTCGTGGTACCTCTGCTGTCCGAACTGCAGCTGGCGCTGACGGCGCTCGGGGCCTGGGAGCTGAGGCTCGTCCGGTCGGACGCCGAAGACTCGGCGGTGCCGGCGCCGGCGCATTCGTCCGGGATGTCGTCGAGATAGAGTTCGAGGAAGTTGAGTACGGCCTTCATCGTGCAGCACGGACTGACACCGCGCACCTGGATGCGAACGGCGTCCATGCTGCCGTGCAGCATGATGTGCACCTTGTGCATGACGTCATCGACGAGGTCGAACTCGTCGTCATACTTCCGGTTGGTGCGCAGTCGGCGCCGGATGTTGCAGCAGTCCTCGCATCCGCCGAGGTCGATCCCGGTGAAGAAGACGACGTGGTGCGAGAGGAGCACCGGAACCGGATCCGGAACGATCTCGAGGAAGCGGCGTCCCTCGCGGTTGATGCGCATCACGAACTCCGTGAACTGGCTCGGCTTGAACGCCCGGATGCGGAAGTCGCACGTGATCTGCTTCTCGTCCCACTCGGGGACGTCCGGCCAGACGTCCTGGCTCGGCGATCCCGTCTCCAGAAGATTCGGGAACACGAAGACCTTGTCACCGGATACGGCCGATTCGGCGATCGGCAGGCAGAAGTCGAGCCGCTGCAGAGCGGCCAGCATCCAGTGGGCGCTGGCGGCGACCGACGACGACGACGACGAAGGCCCCGGGCCGGCGGTCTTCTGCAGCTGGCGGTCGAGCTCCTTGTCGGACAGGCACTGCAGGATGTGCGTCGCGTCGTTCCGGCTGCGGTCGAAGCAGTCGAGCGTTCTACTGATCATCTGGATGAACCAGGTGGGGTTGATGACCACGAGCCTCGACAGAACGTCGTCGTTGGGAAAATAGACGAGGTTGCCGCGCTGGTGAAAGTACTGAAGCAGTAGCGTGACCTGGGAGTTCGAGATGTCGAAGCTGCGCGCTATGGAGACGACCTCCTCGTACGGAATGCACGGTATGTTCGGCGCCTGTTCCTTGATCGTCGAAACGTGACGCGCGAACGCCAACCAGTTGTTCGGTATTCCGTCGCTGCTGCTGCTGCTGCTGCCCGTCGCGGACCCGGCGTGGTGGTGGGCGGCGGTGGCGGCGGTGAGTCGGATGATGGCGCTCTTCAGCTGCTCGATGCTCATGTTCACCTTCTTCGCGTCCTTCGGAAAGTGCTTCCGCGAGTCCGTCTCGTAGTAACCGACGACGTGCGGGAATCGGTATTTTCCGCCGGACACCGACGCCGAATAATCGCCGCTGCCGCCGCCGCCGCCGCCGGCGGCGGAAGTCACGTGACCGTTCATCGCCGGCGGCGGCGGTTCGCAGTGCGGAAACGACAGATCGACGAACCCGGCGCTGCCCGATCGCGACTTCGTGACCGCGTGCCGGACGGCGAGACTCTTCGGACAGCAGAGCAGACAGTTGGCGCAGCGGCCGCCGCCGCCGCCGCCGTCCGCGGAGTAACGGCGGGCGTGGTGCTGCCTCGACTGGTCCATGAGGCCTTCGACGATGTGCCAGATGTCGTCGAACGACATCGACTTGACGAGCTCGGCGTGCGTGCCGACGAGCAGCACCGGGGTGTCGGCGGACATCTCGTACAGCGCCTGCAGCCACATCTGCAGGCGCGATACGTGGCGGGCGAACAGGTGCTGCGACCCGTTGTGCAGTTCGAGCGACGTCAGGTCGACCGTCAGCAGGTAGAGGTCGACGTGAATGTTGCGCGTGAAGTTGTCGAGAACGTCGTTTGCGAGGACCAGCGTGTTGACGTGACAGCAACAGTCGGCGCTGCTGCGCATGTCGAACTGGTGGATCTCGAACGTCGACTGATTCCGAACGTCCTGCCTGCACAGGCCCTTCTCGTCCTTGAGCGCCTCCACGAGGGTCGTCTTGCCGGAGTTTATCTCGCCGACGACGGCGACGGTGATGTCGCGAACGGTGGGACCCTTCCGCGGGGCGCCGCCGCCGCCGCCGCCGCCGCCGTGCGACAGGAAGTTCTCCATCTCGAGGTGAGCGAGCAGCTGGGCTCGGTCTCGTCGGACGTGCTTCGGGCGAAGCGTGAGGTTGAAGTATTCGAAGAAGTAGAGTTTCGACAGCAGGTCGACGAACGACGACGGGATGCATTCGAGTCGGTTGTGGCTGACGTCCAGCGTCGTCAGCTCGCGCAGGTTGACCATCTGGTTCGGCAGACGGGCGATGCAGTTCCGGTCGCAGCGCAGCACGCGCAGGTTCGGCAGCGTGACCGCCCACGAGATGTTGTCGATGCGATTATTGCTGAACGATAGCACCTGAAGTTTGTCGAGCCGGCTGATCGTGTGCGGCATGGCGCGCAGTCGCGGTCGCTGCGAGTCGCAGCAGAACGTCCGCAGATTGGCCAGGTTGCCCAACTCGGCCGGGATCTCGGCGAGCTTGTTGCGGTCGACCTTGAGGACCTCGAGCGACGGATTGTCGAAGAGGCCGCGCGGGAGTCGGTCGAGATGGGTGTGCGACAGCACCAGGGTGCGCAGCAGAGGAACGGAGGAGAAGAGGTCGGAGCCGTCGGCGGCGGCGGCGTCGTCGTCGTCGCAATCGATCTGTAATCGATAATCGACGATGCAGAGTGACGTCAGCGATCGCAGATCGATACGTCGGAACAGGCGAGAGAGAGGCGGAACGCACTCGTCCTGAATGATGATCATGTCGCGGATGACCTCGAGGCCCGGCGGGAAGTTGTTCCCGACGTAGTCGGTCGTGTTCTGTCGAACGAAGAGCAGGTACTGGTCGCCGAAGCTCCGGCGTTTCGTCAGAGTGCTGTCCGAATCGGTCGGCGGCTGTTTGTAGATGTCATCGACAACGCAACATTCGGGCAACATCTGCCGTAGGAAGAAAAGAATCATTTTTTAACAGCGCTACAGCAAAGATTAAAAATAGTAGCGTAGCAACATAGTAGTTGTAGCAGCAACAACAACAACACAGCAGTAACAGTGGTAACATCAGCAGTAGGAACAGTGATAGTGGTGCAGGTGAGTGGTAGTAGTGCAGCAGCAGCAGTAGTAGTAGTAGTAGTGGCAGTAGTAGTGGTGGTGGTGCACCACCACCAGCAGCAGTGGTGCAGCAGCAGCAGCAGCAGGAGCAGTGGCAGTAGCAGTAGTAGCAGCAGTGCAGCAGCAGCAGCAGCAGCAGCAGCAGCAGCAGCAGCAGCAGTAGCAGCAGCAGTAGCAGCAGTAGCAGCAGCAGCAGCAGCAGCAGCAGCAGCAGCAGTGCAGCAGTAGCAGCAGCAGCAGCAGCAGCAGTAGCAGCAGTAGTAGTAGTAGTAGTAGTAGTAGTAGTAGTAGTAGTAGTAGTAGTTATAGTAATAATAATAATAATAATAATAATAATAATAATAATAATAATAATAATAATAATAATAATAATAGTATAGTTGAGCTAATCATATAGTCATATGAGCTAATGGTGAATATATATATATATATATATATATATATATATATATATATATATATATCGCCGTCTTGCCAACAACCTGGAGACAAGAGGAAGGAAACTTCCTCTTCCAACGATTGTCAGTCGACTTGCAGCGATTCAACGCCATTGCTTTCTTTCCGAGGAACTTTTCCAGGCCTCGAAACGGAAGAGAGTTAGCCACACAATTTCTTAATGTCTCTGGACATTTTTATAAGTCCTTCGGGAACTAAGTATCATTGGCATAATGCATATATATTATTATACATATACAGTGCGATTGTATATAAATTTTCATCAGTCTAGCAAGCAAACAATTATGCTTTTAAAATCAAAGATCATTAGATAGGCTACGAGAATGCATCTAAATCCATGCTCTTCTTGCTTCCTGGGCAAGTCTACACATCGTACAATCCCTCTTCTATAGACATTTAAATGCATCCTTTAACCCTCTCTTAGAACACCAGAAAGCTGCTCTACTGAAGCCATGGAATCTAGAGTTTCCTTGTTGGTGCCATTTTGCACAATACGAGTTTATAATTCATAATATCAGTGCAGTTAATGCGTTTAAGCACGAAGCACGATTTATGCAATACTCGAATGCTTGGCATGAAGGCGTAGCAAGTACGGTCGTCTTGGCAACCGCCTAAGACGGAGCTCGTGTTTCCATGCCAACGGAATGATTTACTGAAGGATTTGCGCCTGCTGATCGCTAAATTAGTCATGGAAATTAGCATTCTGCTATGATCATCAATTTCAAATGACGGGATCTATACCTTTCGCCTGCGCTGCCGACGAACATTCGCTCGGTGCCGACTGCTACACCAGGAAATATCTTAGAAAATAACTTCTACTGCGGCATATACATGTCGGTTCTGGTCTCGTCTACAAAGTTCTGTATAGCATTCCGCTTAGAGTCGTGTCCACGGCATTCGATAAAAGAAGTATAGCGTATACATCTATAATAGTGGCGCAGATGAATTCAAATCGGAATTTCCGGGGCATAGATATCGCATATTCATCCCCCCCCCCCCCCCCCCCGACTGTTTCTGCACACATGGATGGATAGGCAGCAACAGCGGCCATTTTTTGGCAATGAAGTTCTCGGAGCCCGTCGATCGTTCTGCCAATATGAGCAATAACAAAGAGCGAAATCCAAATGAAAACCCCGTGCAGAGTCAGTGGCCACCAAGACTGCGAACGAGGCAGCAGCAGCAGCAGCAGCAGACGACACGTATACGACGACAGACGACGGATTGCATCTTTTTTCAGCGCCGTCTGCCACTTATCTGCCTCCAGATCTCGTCCTCTTACCTAGCGTCGGAGACGAGATTTCAAGATAATGCTTCCAATCAAACTGTCCGACATACGATATCATAATCTTAAGTATACATAAGAAGGCGTTTCGTGCGAGGATCGTATGTTGAATGGCGTTTATATGGGCAATACAAGTCAACAGCGTATCAGGTCCCCTTTGGCAAATCGGATATATTTATATAGACGTACAATATGCGGTATAGCCTATGGCGCACATGTTAATGTAGAAATATTCGAAATACCGGTTGCCAATAGACAGATAATATTGCCTTGCCATACTCCTATGTCCTGACTGTATACTGTCGTTCCAATGGGAACTCATTGATAATTAATTATTAATGGTGCGTTTTGGGCAAAATAATATGTTTCAAACTGATTAACTCTTCGCGTTTTCTCCTTCAAACGGTATTTGTATTTTTCGATCTAGACTGAAAACCCATCTCTTTAGATTAGCATACATCTTCCATAACTCCGCCTCGCTTTCTCACTGACTGATTTCTGAAATGACCTGGTCTTTTGCTGATGGATTTGAAGTACCATCGATTGATACCTTCAGAGTATTATAAATGGTGCTATAGAAGTGCATTATTATTATTATTATTATTATTATTATTATTATTAATGAAGAGTCTGTTCCGATTGGCAACGAAAGAATCTTCCGTGTATCATCGGCGTCGGGCCGGGCCATCATTTGGCGTGGCCACCACGCCGGGCCGTGCCACCACGCCGGGCGGACCGGTCCCATTCCGACCGAATCAGTCATGAAATTTAGGCAAAACCGTCGAGGAAATTGTTGGGGGGGTCGGAAGACCAAGACAGCAACAAAGCGATACATGGACGTTAACGTGCAGCCGAGAACCAAGAACTCATTATAATGACTTTTAACATCTGATTTTTACTCGAAAACGGCATCCCTCCCCACCCCCACCCCCAATCATTCCGGAACCCTGGCTATATAGCGTATAGCCACTGCGTAGGCTGCGTGTTATTCGTCGAGAGACTCACCCGCGACTTTTGCAGGGCGTCGCAGCGAACGACGTCGAACGTCGGAGACTCGAGTATCAGCTGAACGGTCTCGAGGTGACCGAGGCGAAGGGCAACGTGAAGGACCGACTCTCTGTGCGGCGTCTGTCCGTCCGTCCGTCCGTGCAGATAAAAACACGTACAAAACACTATGAGTTAAGACGCTAAAGGTACTACTGCGAGCAGGAATATTTCTACACCCCCTAACACCGCCAACACTCCCCCCCCCAACTTTGAGACCGACACCTCCACCCAATATCAGGCATAGGATTTGTTTTGCTTGTCAGACTTTTTGGCAGAGGACCCCATAATTTATCGACACCCCCAAATTGATAATCCTAGAAATAGCCCTGACCATGAGTTAATACGATAAAGGTACTATGAGTTACAGTAAAACGCTAAAGGTACTGTATGCGAGCTAATACGCTAACGGTACTATGAGTTAATACTCGAAAGGTATTATGAGTTAATACGTCATGTCCATGCACGATAACAGGGAAGTTTTCAGAGGGGGAAATTACCCAGGACAGCGATGACGATGAGATGTCAATGGGTCCGTTTTTTATAACCCAGCCCAAACCATCAAATCTCCAACCCAACGCAACCCATGCCTTAGATAGAGTTACTTGACCCAACCCACCGTAATACATTACAATTTCTGAAACTATGACTTATTTTCTGACCCAACCCAATCCACCATAAATATGGCAAATATCCTGACCCAACCCGTTGGCGTTGTGCACAAGCGATACCTGCAGTGGAAATATTTATTTGTCAGTGAAAACGACGTGAATTGAGAATTTCACGCCTGGCATAACTTGCCGCCCGCAATCTTTAAAAAAAATTGATGGATCGTGGGTCAAGACGTGACCCGAAAAGTATCTGCGACCCATTCGATGCATTAACCCTTAAGGGCACATTGGCCATTGCCCCCCAATCCCCCACTGCCACCTCTGACCCACGAAATTTTCCAATCTGCAAGATTTTCGTGAAAGGTATTAAAAAGTCTACTGACGAGACATAGTAGCAAAGCTCGCATCTTTTCATTAGCAAAAGCCTAAAACGATGTTGATAATTATAATACGTATAATATTATATTTGAAGACGGCTGGAACATACAGTAGTTCGGGTTTCATACGTTAAAACGAATACTTGCTCTAATATCCCCTTCCCAATGGGGGAGGGGGCTCTTGTATCCATTTCCAATCCTGTTTATTTAATTAACGACTTCCTATACCAGCTATGACGAGAATACTTCGTCCAGTTTACATTACGTTACAGATAAATGTACGCTAGAGGGGCTCCAATGGAATAGACTATTTCTAATGTGTGACAGTTGAAAATCACAAATGCCAAGAGTCGATGGTCAGGCCGTCGTGACGGAGGAGGCGACCCCGACGCTAAAGTACTCCGGTACTCTGTGTACTTGCTCTCTACTCCGGTACTCTGTGTACTTGCTCTCTGACAATGAGCACTGTGATTGGCATTCGAAAGAGAATAAACGCGGACTTTGACCCAGCCGTTGCCATGACAGCCGCTAAAGCATCTTGACGGATATCTGAACGGAGAATCTAGGCCGACGAACAGTCGGACTAATGCGGTGGAAATAATTACTGTCCGAATCTGAATTAAGCAAGGCGCTGGACAACTTAGCAAAACAGGACTACTTCATTGATCGTTGTAACACCCTGCAGCGGCTTACTAAACCACTTTAAATCACATTATTATTATTACTACTATTATTATTGTTACTACTACTACTACTACTACTACTACTACTACTACTACTACTACTACTACTACTATTATTATTATTATTATTATTATTATTATTTTTCAGTTCGCATTACAGTACTACTAGTTCTACTGTACTAAACGTTGTCATTTTTATTAATTTCTTTATTATTATTATTATTCAGTTCTTTACAGTCAGAGTGTGCCTTAGTAAATTGTCTTTTGGAAATTTTTGTTCAATATCCTAAATGCTAGTAAATTACTGGTTCTAATGCGTACGTCTTCTGGTTCTACTAAGATTTCCTTGCTTGATAGAATTCTGCATTTATACGATTCTGTCAAACATGTCCACGATATTTAGGGTTAAAGTTAAATTTTGCGGCACTGAAAGAGCGACCGGTCTAAATTTTTAAAAAAAAAGTCAATGATTTAACATCTTGAAATGTTACCAGCGAAGATTTGGAGACATCTAACTTTAAATCAGATCGGAACACAAAGAGCATAAGGTATTCTAAATATCGTAACGTCGCACGCTATTACGAACATTTTGATGTTTTAAATCTGACTGTAAAAACAACACTGTACCTCGTCCTTGATATTAACACTGGCTCCGTAGTTGACCAACAGACGAACAATGTCAAGGTCGTTGTCAAGGACACCGTGGACGATGGCGTGGTGCAAAACTGTCCGTCCCTCCTAAAAGTCGGAAATACAAAGACGAAGTCAACGTTATATAAGATGAACACTGATTCAGACTACAGTAGAACTTCGTTATAACGGACTCGGTTATAACATATGCTCTGTTATAACGTTTCGCAATGCACGGTCGCGTGTAATGCGTTGCTGTATCGGATGGCATTGGATAGAACGTACCTCGGATGTAACGTACACAATTTTACAGACCCGCTAAGTACGTTATAACGAAGTTTTACTGTATAAGCTTAATAAGTTGCTTCAAAAATCAAGAATTTCTGACACGTCACCGACAACCAGAGAACTCAAAGAGTATCCGATGTAGATATAGATAGAATAGATGTTAGGGTGACGTTGACAGCTATATGTAGGTGGATATAAAGGCGGCTAGGGAATGACAAACAGCATAAAAGACAGACAAACAGACACACACGCAGACAGGCAGACAGACAGACAAGAGTTAATGAGGGCGGAAAAAAACTGATGTCGTTGTTCCCTCTTTTCAGTTATCCACATCAAAAAACGCAACTACAGTGTACTACTGTGACAGCCATTGATGTAGTCACGGGGAGGGGGAAAACGGGGTCTAGCCCCCTCCTATTCCGGTTGGGATCAGTGCACAAAACCGTTAATAAATTTTTCGGGGGCGGGGGGGGGAGGTAGGCAAGGTGACTGGAACAGAATCGATATATACAGGGTGGCGCAAAAAACCGGACTATATTAAATGCAAACCTAAATGTGACTATAGTCCGGTTTTTTGCGCCACCCTGCACATAGACGTGAAAGTGTCAAGAACGTCTTGATGACGTAGTGTCTTATCCAGATTCCAGGTCTTTGGGAGATGGGGAAATTGACATGGCTGGAGGGGAAGAGATACAGTTTAATGCAAAATTTTGTGTCAGTGCTGAAGTTGTTTTTTGGGGGAGGAGGAATTTTGAGGTTTTGGGAACAAAAATCTCTCCTAAGAGGCCTGGATAAAGAACTGTTGATGACGTTTTATTCTTAATTGTTCAGTGCACACCTTTTCCACTCGGAAATGTCTCGATGTGCCCCCCCCCAATTCAGGAATCCTAGCCACACCACGGGTGAGAGCGACGAAACTAAGGTTCGCCGTCTCGTGATTTTACTTCGTTAATGGATTCTCATACAATCAGTCTGTTTTAAATTTAGATCAAGCGCCTAAAAATATAAGTAGCTACCGCAGTGTTTTATATAGGCCTGTTAGGATGGGAGATCCACCCCCCAAACCTCAAAATTCCCTCCAAAAATCTCAGCACTTACACAAATTTTGCACTGAACTGTGTCTTTTCCCCTCCAACCAAGTCGATCCCCCCACCCGAAAGCCTCAATCCCCCACCCCTAAAGGCTTGGAGTCTGAATAAAACACTGAGCTACCTGCGGTACTGTGTTCAAAAGCGCCGCATAAACTCACGAGATTTCTACTTACTTGCTTTCGGAAGAGACCGCAAGACAGCCGAAATCGACTGCATATCTGTGACCGCCATTAAGTGTCAGGTCCATTAGTTATATACTAAATCGTTTACAGAGCGCGGCGGCGCAGTGTCGGGCAAATTTCGGTCATTTTTCAAATATTTCATTTCCGTTTTGTCGCCTTAAGGTCGCCCGGCGGTGATATTTATGCGTCGTCCAGGGTTTGGGTCAGAAGACCGAATGCATGGTCCAGACGCCGACCAATTGATCGATTCTTTTCGACCAATGACTTCAAATCGGAACACAAAATATTTCGCACTGCATGGTTAGACCTAACTAATGGCGGAAACATACGGTTTCAAAGTTGCGGTTCATAAATCGGACCATGGTTTCACAGTAGACTAGTAGAACGTTAACCCAAAGCGATCGCGGATATATTAGGCTAATCATCTATACTGTTGTACTATTCTATAGCGAGTGTCCAATATACTGCACGGAATATAGCTCTTATGAATCAATTCTTCTATTAATAAACTCCTTAATTAATTAATTAATTTTTAAAATATATCATTATATCAGGAAGAGGACAAATTAGAATTTCACTGAAACAAAAATTCCGATTCATAATTAATTCGATGTGTGACAGAAGGCCAAGGAAGGACGTCAAAATAATGAAATCCTGACGAATATCTTGTGAAATGCATATCTGTGACAGCCAAGTGGTCACAGATATGCATTCTGTGCAGAATCATGCAGATATATGCATTCAATAAGTCAATTGAAGGACGAGCCATGTCTTAAGAAATCTGGTTAGTTGTTTTTGGACAACAAAACACCATTTATAATTAATTCGCTGTGTGATAGAAGGCAAAGGAAGGCCTATTGAACAGGTTTATAAATGTGCAAACATGTCAACGAATTGAAGAAATTTGCTGACAGGAACCACATTTTCGTTTTTCTCTCCAACTGCATTGCTTCAAATCGTTCAAGAATAATCAAGTTGATTGCCTAATTCCCGATTTGGATCCACAGAATTCGAAATTGGACAACTCCCGGCCATTTCACACTACACACTAAAACCAAAGACTGTAAGACAACGAGGGACGTCAAGAAAACGAAATCCTGACGAATATCTTGTGAAATGATTAGTAAGTCATTGGTCAAACAGAGGGACGAGCCATGTCTTAAAAAATCTGGTTAATTGTCTTAGGCAATATAAAAAAATGCATTACGCCATCTGGCGAACGTTAGTTGAAAGGAATCTTCTGAGTTTTGAATAAATGGCAAAACAAAAGTTCCGGTTCAATTCGAATGAAAATATAGCAGATATATTAGGTATAATTATTGATACTTTTGCTAAACAAGACGAAAGAAGATAAATAGAAATTGAAATTTCCTGAAAATTATCTTTTTTAAAATCTTGCCAGGAATATACCTTTATTTCGCACCTTAAAAATCCTATGAGTATGGCAAAATCGCTTAACCGTCAGGTGCTGCATTCCAATTGTAAAAGAGATTATTGTTATGGAGTTTCAGAGCAAAATGGTAGGAATACGCTTTCCTTGCGTTATTGCGAAATAAGGTTAATTCTTAAAAGTTCTCTAGGCCAGGATTTCACAGGCTTTTTGGAACTGTACAACTCACTTCTGCGGTTTTGTAACATGCCGTGACCCCGCAAACTTATTGTCAACTAAAACTGGATAAAACACTAATCATTTTAATATAAGCCGTAGGCCCATATGGAGGATTGCAGGCACATAAGCCTAAATTATTTCTTAAAACCTAAGTCTCCACGCAACGCAACTTTTAAGGCTTGTGACATATATATATATATATATATATATATATATATATATATATATATATATATATTAGGTGGTCCTCAAAAGAAAGTTATATTTTAAAAATTTTCCTTAAATTTGGGATAAAAACAAATTGGGAAAAATTCCAATCGAATCTAAACATATTTGTTCAGTGTCAATTTTGAATTATTTAAATGAACGTTAAAAGTCTTGAATCGGCTGCGAAACGAAGTATTTTAATAAATTTTTGATATTATTATCATTTTTTCTTGTAGAATTATTGGTTTATTATAACTGTTTTATTTGTATCAATTTTAAATTATCCAACATTTCTGTTTGTGATGTAAACAGATTATGCATTTTCCCAGACTTTTTATGACCCTGTATGGCCACTGTGTGATTTCTCGAATCTTTACTAAAATGGTACATGCCGGAGTTCGCATGATATGGTGCGCGTTCTAACCACAGGTTTAGCGCAATTCTGTCTGAAGTTTGAATTTTATAAGGCATGAGCCTGAGAGAGCCGTTTTATTTATTGTTGTCATTAGTACTTTAATTGGGCCAACCTGCAGTTCTTTCCTGAGTAAATGACATCTTTCAGTTGCCTGAGAATGGACCAATTTGAAAAGTTCAACTGCTGATCTGCGTTTTATCAAGATGTGATTCCAGGCTGCAATTATAGAGACTCAATCAGCTAGTTGCCTCTTGTGCCAGCTAATTAAGTAATCTAACTGGCTGATCAACTTGAACACTGGAACATTGTGCAGTATGTATTTGACTACTACTAAAAGTTCTCAATATTGTCAAGATCAGGTGATGTGTTGCTGTGCAAATCAATGGACTGAACTCCATGATTCTTTCTTCCTCCAAAGCAACAGCCGTTTCTCTGAGACAGGGTCAACTGCTAATTTATTGCAGTCCTGAAACAAAATTGTCGTCCACAGTTGGTGCCTTCCGTCATTGCAGGATGGTTTCATTTCGATATGAAACCAGACTGGAATATCTCTAGAATGTCAATTTCAAATTTATCTGCATTCACCATCCAGTCAACAACCTTGAATGTCTCCCCAACCCCAACTGGCTGCCAACATCCAAACACCATAACCTTATCTAACTTAAGTCTGACATGTTTGGGTATCTCTCCTTCAATTCTTCAAACCTACAATGGAAACCTTCTTATAAAAATCTTGACCAAGTGGACCATAAACCCCTTAAAATGTGCTTTGACCACTGAAGAAAACTTACTTCTTCTAACAACCTGATAACATCTCAGATTTCCCAGTATTCTAGACAAGGCCTCGCACTAATGAATTATTTCTAGTTTTCTCTCCTTTCTCTTTTAACATTCAGGAAACGTTTTGATTCAAATATCAGATTCTTTCTGATCAAACGTGACCAACCTGACTCTAAACAATTGCCACACACTCCTCAATTACAGTTTTCATATGATGTATCCCATCTTTCTTCTTTTGGCACTAGTGTTTTGTCCTTCAGTAAAAAAGAAACACACAAACATTGCTGTCTTCCTTACATTCAGTTCCGTTCTTTTTGATGAGTACATCAATTCTCATTTTGACTTCAAACATAGTCTAACGTTTTTTTGATTCATTAATAAACGGTCAAATATCTTGAAAACATGCTATGAATGTTTTGATAGAGCATGCTGTGTAGCACCTTATCTGATAAAGATTAATACATGTCACTGCAGCTGGGAAAGATATATTAGGCAGAGAATTTCAGCCTGATATCTTCTTTGTTCTTTTCAAGATATTAAACTTCAAAAATCGTGAAACATAACATCATAGCGTTGATCATTAGGAGTATCACTATCTCGAAGTTCAAAATCTTCATATCTCTGAGAGTTTTTGACAAAACATCTGCTTGAACATTTGGATGGTTTGATGCAGAGACCTTGAGAGTTCTGAGTGTCTTCTTGCCAACCTCTTTAAAATATTCTTCCGTGATGATCTGAGATGGTATAGCACCAATTGATGCAACAGAAATTCACTCCTTTGCAGGCACCTTGTTTTTCATCACAATCCCCCTGCTTGTAAGGCATAATTAACTTAGCACCCTTGTGTGAGACAGTGGTTAGAGGATATATCCCAACCTAGAAACATACCAAACTTGGTAGCAATGATTTTTATTAGAAAATGAACAGTTTAAACATTTTTGCACAGTTTCTCTCTATAAAATCTACTTTTCCAAAATTTTACATTTACATCACTGAGAAAAAGTTTTTCACCACCCTAATATATATATATAGCTCCCACTGCTGCAATTACTTTGCAAATGGACCTGAGCATGTTGTATTACACTGTATGCTTGAAGTCGATTTTTGGTCAAGCGTGCGTCATCTTATAATAGTTTTTATTGCAGGTGAAGATAAAGAGAGGGGTTTCAAAACCTGCTCGAAAGGAGAGGGAAATTGTTGGAAAAACAACGTCGTCAGAGACACTGTTCGTCACCACGAAGAGGCAATATAACAGTTGAAACAATAAACGATTCAACAGTTATCTGACAAAAAACTAAGTGATTTAATATAGAATGTTAATATAGCTGTTTTTACACACGCTAACGCAGCCTCCTAAACCACTTTAAATCACTTTATTATTATTATTATTATTATTATTATTATTATTATTATTATTATTATTATTATTATTATTATTATTATTATTATTATTATTCACTTACACACCCACACCCTCAAAAATCGTTTAGCGAACTATATCCACGCGGGTACCATCAGCAACAACAGAGGTTGTCTTCTTTTGGTAAGAAAACATTTTCCAGGGAAATACGGTTGAACCTCCCCGCCCCGCCCCGCCCCCGAGCCATCAGACGAGACAGACGCCTATGTTTGATTAAATCAATCGGCATTTGACAGGATCGACACCAACGACCCCCTCCTCCCCCACCGCGTTCAGCTTGCCCGGCGGTCAGACCCCCATAAACCGGCGCTTCTTCCCAACGCCGCGCGGGGACTGTCCTATTTTCGAGACCAAGAAGAGAAACGGGCGACGCATCGATCGAGAAAAACCTCGGCGAAGAACGAAAACCACCACCACCACCACCACCAGCAGCAGCAGCAGCAGCAGAACGGCAGATCTAATCGAATCTCGGCAAACAAAAATCGTTAAAATCTCTAGAATTTGAAAGCGAAACAACGGCCAACCGTCAACGCGACCGACCAACAAGCGACGATTACACACAGCGATCAGAGGAGCGAGAGAGAGAGAGAGAGAGAGAGAGAGACAGACAGACAGACAGACAGACAGACAGACAGACAGAGACACAGAGAGAGACAGACAGACAGACAGACAGAGAGAGACAGACAGACAGACAGACAGACACAGAGAGAGAGAGAGAGAGAGAGAGAGAGAGAGAGAGAGAGAGAGAGAGAGACTTTGTTGGTACGTAACTCTAGCTGCGAAGAGTGCAAACGAAATGAACGAAAGGAAGATATGCCTCCTCCAGGAAGGGCAAGAATCCACTTCGATGGCGGGACTGCATGTATCTCTGCTGGGATCTGAGTTTCGAAGAAGTTTAGAGCGCTTCGGAAAGAAACGTAACGCACGTCCGTTAAATCGAAAACAGTGGGTTATAGGCCTACATACAGTCACACTGCTGAAAACGAACTATTCTCGTTGTTATCTGGGCAATAGTTACTCTATTCGTCATAAAACAATGGATAGAAATTTTGCTTCAACATACAACTGGTTCTCTCTGACAAATTTTCGATCTGCTTAGGATGGCGGTCCAAATGATTATATCGACAATCACGTGGTTTGAAGACGTCATCAAATGCTCAAAGCAGTTGAACTTTTCGAAGACAAAATAATTATCTTCGGCAAAAAGGTGCAAAAAATATCATCTGTGACGAAGCAGAAGTAAAGCGGATTCTTTTTTCTTTTTTACTTTTCTCTGCATTGCGTGACAGTTAGAAGTGTACACTTCGGTGCCATGTAGGCCTAATGTGTAGCTTAGCTGACCGCTGCGTACAGATAAATGCTCCTACTGCTAATAGAACTAATGCTGCGAGTTCCAGAATTCAAATTAAACTGATACTGCTGGTTTACAGTGCAAAAGCATACAGCCACGTAAATAAAATCTCAAAGCAAAATTGAAATCGGATAAAAGTTCCGTTAGTAGCAAATCCACACGAAGTCAAACTATCGAAATATTTGCCTTGCAACTGGTAAACTACAGCATTTAAAAGAAGTCCCTTTCCACATTAGTTCAATTTCCATCTAAAAGTCGCGCATTAAGAGAAATCTTCTCTCTAAGAAGGCCTAAACTAGTTACCGCATAGAACAACTAACTTTGGTATTCTGTCAAATGATCATAGATTTCTATAGCGTATATCTATATACAATGCATAAAGTCATCAATATCTCTGCAAATAGACGAGCACTGCTGATAATATTTATACAAGCTGCAGAAACGATTTCGAAAACTCTTTCGAAAAGTTAAAGAGAAATAATGTCAAACAAGGAGGAAAATTTTGGAAAAGTATGCGATTCAGCAAGAATTTGGCAAAATAGCCTATTATGCCCTCAACTTTGGTCCTTGCCAACCTTGCGGCGCTATAAAAATTGTCTTAATAATAATAATAATAATAATAATAATAATAAAAATATTATATTACTGTTTCTGTACACTAGCAGTTTCCACAGTTTTAACGCTATCGACTATCGTCACGGAACTTTCACATAATAATAATAATAATAATAATAATAATAATAATAATAATAATAATAATAATAATAATAATAATAATAATAATAATAATGGTTCGCCTTTTGAAATTGTCTCAGTGCCGACGATATTTCAGTTTCGATTCCAGCTGTTTTCATTCTTCTTAGCACTCCGTCCACAATACACTAATGCCCAGAAGTTCTGTCGACGTCTGACTCGTAAACATTAAACGAACAGCTGCTGGCTTTTAGCGGCTAATGCGAAAAGGAATTGCCGTCCATAAATTACAGTCTGGATGTCCGGCTGTCCATACATACAGGCTGTCATGGAGCAGGTCTCTTCAAACTCAATGGCGGGCCACCACCCCCAACAGCCAATCTTTCCCTTAATCTTTCGTATTTAATCCCCGGATGTTCCAAGGACGGAGCAATTTGTCAGTGTGTGTGTGTGTGTGTGTGTGTGTTACGTCAAACGAACGCTTGTTGTTGTTGCTGCTGCTGTTGCTGCTGCTTTGTTTCCGATCTTGATTAAGGCATTTGGACGGTCATTGTTGGTCGTCGTTTTAGAGCTTAGAGTTTAGACAGATCAATCTAATCGCCGAACGGCTGTTGTCCGGGGCCGACCGAACGAAGCTGCGATCGGTCATTTCCGAACGAAGGTACAGTCCCTCTCTCCAGGCTCTCCGAAGGCAAGATCTACGTTCAGCGTCAATGCTTCGGACATCGATACCGAACTTTATACAGCTAGAAAAGCACAGAGACAGACTCTCTCTCTCTCTCTCTCTCTCTCTCTCTCTCTCTCTCTCTCTCTCTCTCTCTATCTGTATCTCTGTATCTCAGACTATCTCTCTCTCTATATATATGTATCTCTGTATCTCTGCATCTATCTATCTATCTATCTATCTGCTTGTTTGTCTGTCTGTCTGTCTGTCTCTGCTCTGCGCTATTAAAATCGGTCAAATCGCAAATTAACTCTAGATAAGTCTGTGTCGTTACACGCGGTGTTAAGTCTTCCGGTTAAGAACCAACAACAAGAACGACAAAACGAGAACTTATTCTGTACGCAGTCTTAAGCAAAAAAACCTTCTCTGCCAGATTAAACAGAACACAACGGTATAAATTAATAAGCGAGTCCCGCGACAGAACCCAGAGACGGACGTCTGCCGGGGGTTGGGCGGTGGGATGAGGGTGGGGCTGCGAAGAAACCCCCCTGCAAATTAACTTGACCGGGGGGGGCTCCGCCGACGCAGTGCTGCCCGCCTTAGCGACAGACTTGTGGTGTACGACGCGAAAGGTGAAAGGTCACCGTATTAACGGCGGCGCATTGCTTGGCTTGGCTTGGCTTGGCTGGGGAGGGAGGGGGTACATCGCGTACTCCGGATTGGAAAAAATTGGGGTGGGGGTAGGGAGGGGCGATTTTCAGGTTGAAACCAGGCGACAATCATACTAAAAGCAGTCAGCGAAAAGAAGAACGACGACGATTCCCTGTACGACATCAGTGACAGAGGGAGGAAGAAGACGACTTGTGTTTGTGGTGGGGGTTGGTTAGAGGGGTAGGGGAGAGAGACCGGGACGGTGTGAGAGAGATGGGTGGGTAGGGGCTTCTTGTTATAAAGGCACGGGGCGGTGGGGGGGGCAACGCCAGCCGAAGTGATTTATGAGGAGGCCTGGAAGCAAGCGAGCTGGCGGTCATAAAATAGTAACGGACGCCCGAGAGAGAGAGAGAGAGAGAGAGAGAGAGAGAGAGAGAGAGAGAGAGAGAGAGAGAGAGAGAGAAGACGGAAGACGGGTCTCTTAAAATATTCCATTTGATCCCGGTCGTTGCAGGTCATTCTCGTCTATACGTGTATGTAAACATTCGGACTAATTTGCCTTACGGTCCCCAGGACGGACAGTTACATGAAACTTTCAGTCGGCGCTGTTTTTACGGAACCTCTGGTAGCTGCGCGGACGGCAAATGGTGAGAAAAAGGGCACCGTGTTTTCCCATTCGTCGTCGTCATCGTCGTCGTCGTCGTCGTCGTCGTCGTCCCATTTGCCAAATGTTGTCGCGAAATCGTGAAATACGTCGTAAAAGGAATTCTTAATTGATTGACCGGATTTCCAAGATGTACGGCAACTCGTCCGTTATGGAAGCCCCAGATGGAGGGGAATCAGACCCACGAAACATCTTTCCGCTTTGAGCGATAAATTCTCATATATATATATATATATATATATATATATATATATATATATATATATATATATAGACGGTCAAGCTAATTACCGCTGAAACATGACCGCGATCACGCAAAATCTCGCGCAAAAAGAAAACAGACCAATTGCGATCACACATAGGCCCTACACGTTGACAGGGATTGGGTCCAACCTTGGGGTGGGGTGGATTTGGTTGGGTCAGAAATTTCCATGTTTATGGTGGGGTTCTGTTAGGTAAGAAATTGGTGATAAGTCATGGCTTAAGATGTTGTAATGTATAGGGCCTAACGGTGGGTTGGGTCAAGTAACACTATTGCTTTCGTAGGTAGGGTCTGAATCATGATGGGCTGGGTTTTAAAAAATGGACTCATTGTCCATGTCCATGTCCATGTCCATGTCTGATCTAACATGCGACGATGATAATGACGACTACGACGTTTTTCGGTTCAAATTTTAAAAAATTAATTTCTCGTAAACATCAAAGTCCATGATCCCACACAAAGTCGGAGTCGACTGAATGACGGAGAGAGAGAGAGAGAGAGAGAGAGAGAGACAGACAGACAGACAGACAGACAGACAGACAGACAGACAGACTATACGATTGATTTTGCAGAAATT
Organism: Metaphire vulgaris; assembly: GCA_018105865.1. Classification (NCBI taxonomy): domain Eukaryota; kingdom Metazoa; phylum Annelida; class Clitellata; order Crassiclitellata; family Megascolecidae; genus Metaphire; species Metaphire vulgaris. The sequence goes on from CM030836.1 coordinate 17,341,512, forward strand.
TACAAATTTTGCGTAGAATAGCTGATATTTAATATGGTTATATTTAAAAATTGTTGATAAAAATTTTTGAAGTTATATTGATTTCTACATATAAAACGGTGTCATATAAAGGAAGTCAGTCAGCGTAATTCGAAGATTTCAGACATTCACAGCGTTAATTCAAAGATTTGAACGACATTTGCTCCTTAACTGAGGACCCGGATATTTTCATTTTAAGATTATAGTTAAATACCCAGTTAAGGGGTTAAGATATAAGTCTACTGCAGGGTGGCGCAAAAACCGGACTATATTAAATGCAAGCCTAAATGTGACTAGTCCGGTTTTTATGCGCCACCCTGTAGTTTCGCGTTCTAGACAGTCGGGCTGATTTGGTCTAAGCTTAGACTGACCAGAGGTCGTCAACGACCTTTATCCCAATCAATGGATAATAATAACGAGTCTGAAATCGTTGACGTCAAAACACATGCAAATCAATTGCATCCACTACTTTCAAACAGCAGTCAGAAACTATTTGACGGATCTCCATTTTAGCCGACCCCGCCGCCGGATCTACGCCCTTTGGGGTTACTTACGGTCTGGCGGCGGTGGGAGGGGCAGGTAGTCGACACCATTTCTCGGGTCCCCAGCTTACGCAATTTACGCAGCTTACGTAATTTACACGTAGCAACAGCTGTTATGGCTCTCTTTTTGAAACTTAAAAACTGAGCATGATTTAAAGTGGCTTAGAAGGCATTACTGCCTGTGTGAAAGCCACTGTGAAAGCCACTAGGGACACTAACGGGGCCTGAACCCGCTCCGTTAGCCTGACGCTCCTGCACGTAACCCACTCTGCCATCTTCCGCCCCCCGACTTAAAACTTGTCTATTCATCGATATGCAATCATTGCAGTGGGAACGCTTCTGAACGATTCTTCAGGAGAGGCGCTATACAAATATTCTGCTGCATTACATTACATTTCGCTTCAACTACGCAATGCAAAGTCATCATCACCGCTGAAGCCAACGAGGAAGGGCCGGTGCACTTGAAACCATGCAGTGCCGCCCACAACCTTGCAGCTAGTTAATTACTGTATATGGTTCGGGTTCAAAGACGTCGAAGCAATTTAAACTGCGTCGTTGTCTATCCGGTGTGCCATCGGTTAGAAAGTCATCGGAGGCTGGTTTTCACAGAAAATGACTCCGCGAGTGGAGGGGGGGGGGCTCGAGTCCAACGTATATTTAATTAGGGAATTTCGTGCTGCCTAGACACCAACCTTGGCAAGTTGCTTGTCAACAACATCGGAGGTGACTCGAACTGCACGACCTCTTCAGTTTTTTTTACATCTTATCTTTGCACGCTGTTCTTCGATCGATGCCCGATGCATTAGGCTATTAGCACTTGCATTCTGTGCTGGCGTTGCAACAACGGTGCATAGCAGCCGTGCAATCATTTGGCATTATTCGTCAGTGAGTGATTGCTTAGCGTTTATTTAGAGGATATGAGCGATGTGACTGGTTGAATTATTGGGCATTGTTAAATTAAACCAGCACTAAAATTCCGTCACTGACATCACAATTATGATTATCGCATTCATCTAAATAAGCTTACACTTGATAACGGTCTTATATAATGAGATACCCCATTTTAGCACATGTTGATATATGATTTTTTGAAATCAGTTTTCGTTTTCAACGAACCATCAAGCTATAGTAACAAAGACAGCAAAAGACACCTCACAAGTAGTCGTTTAAACGTACACAGTCAGCAGTTTTTCAAATTAGAAACGGTCCAATCTTTAAAAAGTAGGCGAAATTTGTCTAAATCATGTTTCTCATATTTCAAAGCCTTCGTACACCTGACAGAAACCTGACAGAAGATTCATATCCGTAATAGCATAAGCTTAGATTAGCACTCATAAAAACTACCTGAGAGGCAATTTCGAATTTTATGCCGCTGCTGGAAAAATACTGTGACAGGCTTCGAAAACACAAACTGTATTTTCTTATCCAGTCCGTAAGCATAACTTTATATACTAAACGAAGTGGTGTACAAATAAATAAATAAATGAATATATATATATATAATTATTTCTGCATAATGCTCGATGTGTCAAAATCAGCTAAAATGTGGTCAACTGGTAGGTAATCTGCGTGGTATATCTGAAGATTTTCAAGCCAGTCAGGTCAGGTCTGACTTTCACCTCCCAGTCGTGTTCAGAGTAAGATTGAAAGAATTTTATAGCCATTGCTGTTCTGCTATGTGATTAGGCTATTCGCATTACCTTCAAACTATTAGTAGCATCGGTGCTGATTTATCTGTCGTATATTAGATATTCCGTTCGTTGAGCCGGCGAATTAATGAAAGACGAAAAAGTAATTGCAAACAGGGATTATATTTCATGAATCAATGAATGGAAATTACCAAAACGACAACAATAGCGACACTGACAGAGAACGAGACAGACAGAGAAAGAGACAAAGGAGACAAGGAAACAGACTGACACAGAATGGGAAGAGAGAATAGAGAACGGGATAGAGAATAGAGAGCGGGAGAGAGAGAGAGAGAGAGACAGAGACAGAGAGAGAGAGACACGCACACACACACGAGATACAGATTGAGAGACAGAATGGAAGAGAGAGGAGAGAGGGAGAGAGGGAGATATACAGAGATACATACTGAGAGAGAGAGAGAGAGAGAGAGAGAGAGAGAGAGAGAATAGAAGAGAGAGAAAAAGACACACACACATAGATACAGACTTAGAGAAGAGAGAGAGACAGACAGACAGAGACAGAGAGATACAGACTGAGAGACAGAGACAGACAGAATGGAAAAGAGAGGGGGAGAGAGACTGGATGATCAATCAGTCGCCTACTTACCGCGTCCTGCGTATCGATGTCGAAGTGAGAATCGCGAAGAGCTTGTTGTATTCGACCGACATCCTTTCTTCTGACGAATCCGAGCAGCGCCTCGAAATTAAGCATCTCCTCCTGCGACGAAGAAGCAACAACAGAAAACAGCGATCGCCTGTTACACCGGACGACGACGGGTGGCACCGGGGGCGCCCGCCCTTTGGTGCGCCGCCTCCTCCAACCGGGCTTCGTCGTCGCCGCCGCCGCCGCAGCCGCTGCCGCCGCGTCCGAGTAGCCGGAGTCGGAGCTCGGACTGCGAAAGACCGAGTCACTCCCGACGCCGCCGCCTCCGTCGTCGTCGCCTTCGTCCCGCGCCGGACGCTTCCAGGCCGCCAGGTGTCGCCGTGACGCCGTCGTCTCGTCGGAAGTCTCCGCAGACAGCATAGGTCACGCTCAGGTGATTACGGATCTCGAGAGCCTTTTTTTCGGGACCGATTGATCGGCGCCGAGCATCAGCGCGGCGGCTGTACTCCCCTCTCCCCTCCCCCGACCCCCACGACCCCGGTTCGAATCCGCTCGGTCCTGATTTTTCCCCTTTCTTTAACATACAGGATTTTTCGACGACGACGACGACGACGACGACGATGACGACGACGAGAAAGAGAGTCAGCAGCCCATCGCCGCTATAGCATGCTACGCGAATCTTTATTCACAGCGACAACAACGATGATGACGACGACGACATTAGCCATGAGTAAGAGTGGCGCGCCGCAGTCGAATGTCGATTGTATGGCGCCGACCTTAAGGCGTCTCAGCAACAGCAGCTGACCACGACGGCGGCGGCGGCGGCGGCGGCGGCGGTGATGATGATCACTATCCCTATCAGATGTTATCATCACCGAAGCGTCACTAGCCCATCAAGTTGGCTCAACTGCTACTGCTACTACTACTACCACCACCACCACCGGCGCAGCCAGCTACAGCGCGAATGTGGCCGGCGCTGGGCTGGACGACAGCAGCAGCAGCAGCTGGGAGGCAACACTTAGAGCAAAGCTTCCAGCTGAGCAGAAAAACGCTCTGCTTCGCGCCGTTCGGTCGTCGGCGTTGACCGTTCGAAGGCTCGGCGGTCGCCCGAACGGTTGCGTCATACAGAATGAATAGGACGAAGGGAACCACTTAACGGTGACGACGCACGAACAAATACAGACAGACACACAGACAGACAGACAAACACACATACAGACAGACAGACAAACAGACTCACAGACAGATAGACAGATACACAGATACCCATAGACATACACAGATCTTGATTGATCTTACTTGGTTATGGTTTTGAAGTTTTCTAGCCGAGACTGCACTCGTAGTAAAAAAATATAAAATTAAAGACAGACAGACACGCATTCTTTCAAAGAGAAAAGAAAGAAAAATACATACAAACACACGCACATACAGATCGACACACGCATACAGATAGACAGAGGCAGAACAGAAGAACAAAAGGCAAACAATGCACAAATGGCGGACAGAAATTATTGACACAGGGCCGATGAGAAAAAACATGGGGTCATGAGGTCACGGGGTCGAGGGCGACGGGGTCAAGGAGAGGGGATGTTGTAGGGTAGGCGATGCTTGACCAACGGGATTGTGGCGCGCAACGATATCGAACGGGATACAGAAGAGGAAGAGGAATGACTGGAGCGGGATTGAGGAAGGGTCTCCTATAAGGTCATCTATTCTGACCCAGAGTGTTCGACATATTATATTGTAGGCTTAAACCATATACATACAGTTCAAGGCCAACGTTAACAATTCATGTCAGACTGTCAGTCTCCTCGGCCATGTGCATCAAGTTTCCCGATTCTGACACACTATCTTTCCTCTTCTTCCTCCTCCTTCTTTTCCTACTCCTCCTCCTCCTCCTCCTCTCCCCTTCTTTTTCTTCTCCTGCCCTTTCTTCTACGTCTGTCTGACTCTGTCATTTTCTGTCGAATCAGTTGCCCACGTTGGCTTTTGTTACTCTTCTCTTTGAAAGACAGTAACTTTAAATTTAACTGTTTTTACTATACGAGTGCAGTCTCGGCTAAAAAAATACAGTGTATAACCAAGTTAGATCAATCGAAGTCCGTCAACGAATAAACGAATGAATATATGACTGAATAAATGACCGAATAAATGACCGAGTAAATGACTGAACGACTGACTGACTGGCTGACTGAATACATTAAAGAATCAATGAATCAATGAATCAATCAATGAATCAATGAATCAATCAATGAATCAAATCAATCAATCAATCAATGAAATCAATAAAATGAACAATGAGTGATTCAGTCAAATAATGAATCAATCAATGAATCCGCAAATAAATAAATCTATGAGTCAGTGAATGAATCAACCAATGAATCATTGAATAAAACAATCGATCTAAAATTTGTCAGGTTCGCGGATATAAGCAAGAGCTGTTTTTGCTTTCAAAGTACAGTAACAGCGCTGCAAATGTCTCCCGACATATCCGTCTTCTCTCCGCCGGTGGACACGACATAAACTGACAATTCGAAACGCCTGCAGTCACGTCCAGGGCCGGATTAAGGTCCGAGTGGGCCTGGGGCTGAGAAAAAAGGCGGTCGCCTATACTGAAAATCTCTGACAAGGAAAAAAAGGTTATCTCCCTTCCAAATCGTGCTGACAAGCAAAAAAAGGTTATCTCGAAAATCGGTGGGCCTATTTTCATGATGGGCCGGGGGCTACAGCCCCCTCAGCCCCCGCCTTAATATGGCCCTGGTCACGTCTGCCTAATGATCATAGCCAGATTTTTCTTTATTCTGGAAATTTCTCAAGTATATACGCATCTTTCCTCGTTTTCTCCAAGAATACAAGTCGGATAATTAATTAATGGAGACGACTTTCGCAGGATGACCGAATTGTACATTCGTAGCGAAGCAAAGGCATTAGATCACAGGAGCCGTGAACATGGTAACGTCACTGCAAGGACTGTCGCTCAGAACATAGAGTATATATATGCAGTCTATTGTACTTTTGGCAAAAGAACCCAACAAGTGAAAGGTTTTACTGTATACAGAGTGTTTGATTTCCTTTAAAAGATGCAGGGGGTGCACGGGGGTCGGACTGTTTCAAACCGATTTTTTTTCTTCCGGTGCAGGAGGCAGAACGACTGAACTGATCGAAGCCCTTAGTAGCGAGTTAGGGCCTACTGATAAACAGACTAAAAATCAGCCATTACTCATTAGCCATGCAGAAAATTTGGCAAACGCCGAACCATGCAGTTAAAATTAAGTTTCGCCCAAACGCATCGTACGATTTTAAAGCAAACTCTATTCCTAATTTAATCGTATATATATAAGGGGGTAGCCAGGAATTTCATTAGGGGTATATACATTTGGGGGCATATATTGTTATATATATTATATACATAATATATACTGTATATATATACTATATTATTATATATTATATTATATATGTTATGTATGTTATATATGTTATATGCAATTTATGCATATATATATGTTATATATATAAAATTGTATTATATATACTGACTTTGGGGGGTATATATACTGATATATATATATACGATTTAACAACATATACACAACAGCCAAACAACATATAAACATGTGCATGACATATATACAAGTGCATATATAAAGTATATATATATATATATATATATATATATATATATATATATATATATATATATGTCTGATTGCAATATGGGAGCGGTAATGTCACACGTGACTGAAGAATTGACGCCGGCAGAAGCAGAGAGAGAGAGAGAGAGAGAGAGATGCAGAGACCGGGCGAGTCACTCTCGTCACGAGCGCCGGAGTGACGCAGCTGCGAACTTAGATCGGAGATCGACGGTTGACTGAACGATCGCCGCTCCGTCACGACCGCTGGTCATGCAACGGGGAGAGGGAGCGGGTGCGGGGATGGGGGTGGGGATGGGGGCATGACGAAGACAATCGAGCAGCGTTTGAATCACGACACGTATACTGGGGGCACCCTCTAATCGAAATGCATGACGCCCAGTGCGCACGTGACACGGCACGAGTGACCGGCCAATCAGGGCCGCGGAGTGACGCGAGATGATTGATGAATTGGTGCCGTCATGCCGCTCCGGGACAAGGAACAGATTAAAAGCGTCGCATAGCACGGTTCTTATCTATTATATATATATATATCAGATATATATATATATATATATATCAGAATAATTCTCTTATCAAAATAAGCCCAACTATCTTCATGCAAAAGCGTATATTTCTTGTCAGAAGCGTATAATTGTCAGCGAACTAAATTCAAAGATTAGATCTGGAAAACGAAACAATTTCAGATTGCACGAACGACGAAATTTAGATATAAAAAAAGAACCCACAGCGGGCAACGAACCGAGTGCGTCGATAAATTCACTACGAAAATCAAATGTTTCGTCGAAGCCTGGAACGCGACAAACGGCGCCGATCAATCTTGGAGATTTAGCCACGGCAGGCCCAGCCGCGCGAGTACGGATAATCCAATTTGCATGTCGCCGGTCTTGACGCCAGATCGCAACAACATAGAGATTATTTTAAAAGGAATATGCGTTAAATGTATCAGTTCCTAAGGGCCAAGATGTTTTTCAAGGAAAAATTACTAGGGGATCGATGAGAAACTTTTTTAATTCCGCGAATGAAACTAATTTTGACACTTCCCGAATTAAGTTTATTTTGCCCCATGCTTTCAGTGGGGTATAATGGCGATGCGCAACAGTTTCCATATACGCCCGTGGATCGGATCATCGGAATAACCTCTAGGGGGCCTTTTTATGAAAGGCGAACCGCCATAATTACTGCGGGGGCCAGGAAAACAACTAGGGGGCCCCTGCCCCCCTCCGGTATAGTTTACATGTTACGAAACACCCATGCTAAGCGCTTGGAAATGATTCTTCATCTTCAGACTTGCTCTTGAGTGCTGCGGTATAGTGACCTAATAAACTCTAAAAAGTTCTTTAGTATAGTAGATTCAATCTCGTCCTCAAGACCCTTTAAGTTCCACTAAAATTGCTAGCTCAGACAGATTTTCCAGCAAAAATTCGAAGAATGTATGAGATTATATCTAGAGAAAATCGTATAAAATATTTTTCCTATGATCCTTTTCCCCGTATAAACATGCTTTATTTTGATGTCGTTTTTCATGGAATAGAAGAATTTTATGATTATAGGCCTACATTTAATCGATCATTGTTTATATTTGAGATCTAGCAGATATCGAAAACGGTAATAATTTATCGTTTTAAATAATTATAGGGGACGGGACGTTAGCAGAGGGGCAACAAACGCATGACGATAGAACGGAAGGTGGCGGGTTCGATACTCGTACATGCCATAAGATCTACTCAGCCTTACTCACTAGAGGTAAGTGGTAAAAATGATGAAAAGCGTTAAGCTGCGAGGTAAAACGTGGGTCTAGGGAAATTAACGGCAACCCACCGCAGATAAAATGCTTATGCCGCCTACGACGTTGAATGCCTGTAATAATAATAATAATAATAATAATAATTATTATTATTATTATTATTATTATTATAAATAATTATAAACAATATTTTTAAATATAGGCCTATAATAATGAGCGTCGGAACCAAGCACTCGAAATCGAATACGGGACCTACAGTGTACCTTTACCTTCTACCTATTAGCCTATCTGAGCGCCTAAGAATAAGCAGCTACTGTTGTGCTGCCCTCCAAGGCGCTATAGAAATCCACGAGATTTTACTTTACTTACTTACTTACTTTATCTGGCATCAACAGCAAGAGAAGCTGGTCTCTTAAATTCAGCTTCTGAGCAGAAGGACAATTTCAACAGAAATTTTCTAAATTACATCTTCATGACCTGACTGAATTATAGCCCAGCCTAATCATCTCAATCTTGCATAGCAAACTGACTCCCTCCTCACCCCAGCTTTTCTATAGAACGTCGCTCATTATTACTTTAACATCCCAGTTTTTTCTTATAAATTTCACAACTATAGCAAATCGATTTGTCTTTTGTCTATATATTTAGCAAAAACAAGCAGATATTATTTCATAATTATTATGAGAGTCCGTGAGGCCGCATTAATGGTCTGAGAAGACAACATCCATATACGACATCCATCAACGCAACGCATTAAGGAAAGACGCGCAAACGCGGCATCCACTGAATCTTATCAATAGCAGGACAACCACGCCTCGCAAATGTACTCGCGTTACGTCGGTCTAATCGAAAGATTAAAGGAGATAGATGATTGCGAGACGGCGATTTCGCCGAAAGTGTTACAGTGAAGAAGAGAGCCTTGGAAACAGAGGCGTAGCGACGGGGTGGGTGGGGGTGGGGTATATAAACCACATATAACCACATAAAAAAGTTTAAGATAGACTGATTTTGGGGGTATATTATATACCGATATACCGCCCCCCCGTCGCTACGCCCCTACCCTTTAGTATTGTGCGTCGCGTCCGGGGAGAGGGGGTGGGCTTGGTGCCCACATTTTCTGCAAACCCCGAGTCTATATAAATCAGAAAAGTTTCATCTCTTTGTCGTATCGCTTCCTTTGCCAGATCAAACAGACCTGCAGGCGTTGATTGTTACAATTCAAAGCGAAGTTCGGGGACTGTCTGGTAATAATTTACGAGCGTTGCTTTGCATACTTACATACTTACATACATCGAGGCAAACGAATGGCGCTTCCCTTTCCCTGCATTTTGCCCCCAGCGTAGATGCTCTCTGAATGGGGGGGGAGCGGGAGGGAGACAGGGTACCGTTATATATCTGCATTGAGGAGGATAAGTGACGAACTGTTCTGGATGCCGACGCGCCTGCAGACCGTTACTTCGGTCCCGCGGTCAGCGAGGAATTCCTCGTGCATGTCTTCGCGCAAATCAGTGGCCCGGATAATTAATTATATATCGCCGAGTGATTAATTAACTAATAGACGGTTTCAGAATAGAGGCGACCATCGACCGGGAGGAGATGCCTTTGCGAAAACGCTTAGACGCCGGAGAAAGTCTGCCGCTGCTGCCGCCACCTGGTGGTTGGCACGCTTCTTATTTTCTGCTGCATGGTCTTTGGGCGTGGATTTCCTAAAACGCATTCGCGAAATGTAAAGAAACGAAAAATTCCATCTCAACGGCGGTGTTGCGAAGCGAAGAACACGGATAAACCACGGAGGGCGCCACAAGCCAAATATTGGGTGGACCAACGTGGCCTGTTTGAAATTGGACAATGCAAGGACTAGTGCTACAGTAGGCTATAGATATGCAAAAATTCACAAGTGTGATGAAACGAATCAAAACCACATATTCTTGTGTCCCCATCTTTGCTGTGTCAAACCGTACCAGATTTGTCAATATATCCTGTCACAATTTTTTTCTAGAGCTTTTGAAATGCCACGAAAAAAATGAGCCTTTTGAAACGACACTATACAAAGTCTTTCATAAATCTATTGTCTGTCAAATGTCTAAAAATCAATCGAGAGATAAGATGGCGCTTAAGAGAGCTGGTTTCTTCTATTACAGGTTTTATAGACCAAAAAATTATTATAAAATTGATACCCTGTTTGAAATTGGACAATGCAAGGACTAGTGCCAAAGTAGGCTATAGATATGCAAAAATTCAGAAGACTGATGAAACGAATTAAAAGCCGACAAACTTAATACAAATTTTGTAAGTTACCAAAGTCTCAATAAGTATACATCATCGATGCATGTACATTGTACAACCTTCGTGGTTAGGCGAATCTTCTTATTCTAAGTTCACAGCATACCAGTGTTCAGGGATATTTTTACACCCCCTAACTCCCCCAACACCCACCCCAATTTGAGACCGACGCCCCCAAAACACCCCACCCAATTTCAGAAATGGGATGATCTTTTTTTGCTTGCCAGACTTTTTGGTAGGGGACCCCAGAATTTACCGACACCCCCTACCCTCAAATTGATAATTCTAGAAATAGCCCTGCCAGTGTTTTATCCAGACTCCAGGCCTTTGGGAGAAATTGACTTGGCTGGTGGGGAATAGGTACAGTATGATGGGAATTTTTTCAGTGCTGGGATTGGGGAGGCCGGGATTTTGAGGTTGGGGTAATCTCCCACCTAACAGTCATGGATAAAACACTACAGCAAACTTAAACGCAACGCCAATATGCCTAGAAGACTGGAGTTCATATCGAGTCTCAAAGGCATAACTAAATAACTTGACTAACGTCCTAAAGTTATGGTTTCAGAAGCCACACCAAAGGATTTTGATCGTCGAATCCCCCCTCCCCCGGTGCATTAAAGACCATCATCGGAAAAGAAATTGACTCTACTGTAAAACAGGCTTAAAATAACGCATCGGCAATCGATCAAGACTCTCAAAGACCCGACGAAGCTTTGGCCATTTTAGGAGAGAGAGAGAGAGAGAGGGGGTAGGGGGGAGGGGTTAGCAATGGAATCCGCGGTCCGGAAAGCACGCCAGATGCAGCACCGATGGACACCAGAGCCCACAACAACAACAACAACGGTGCCGCCATTTTGCTGAAATCCTTCTTATTGTGGCGACGTAATGAACGCCATTTGTCGTCGGTGACTAGAAAACGAATTTTTGCGACCATCGGCCGCCGACGTCCGATTCCCCCTCCCCTCTCATCGCCACCCCCACCCCCACCCCAAATCCCCTCTTCTCCTCACCCTCTCTGCATGCGTCCGCGACACCAGTTGACGATAAGGGAAGGCATCGTATACAGAGCGAAATCCGAAATACAAATAAAAGCGGATCTGCTGTTCCCTGGAGGCAATGCGCATCTAGGCTGCTCATAAAGAACTATATATTATATATATATATATATATATATATATATATATATATATATATATATATACTAGCTGTTTGCCCGTCAAAAATGACGGGGTAGCTATGCTGCTTTTTTGTACCCAATATTTTATTCAGCCAAACGCTTTCCATTATATATATATATATATATATATATATATATATATATATACGTTGTTCGGAAATGTTCTAGCATTTTGTCCAACGACTCGTCCCTGACCGGAACAGGACTTGACGAGGAGCGGTTTGATGTTTTCCGGGTTCCTTGTGCGCGATATATAGCGCCACATATATATAGTTGTCGACGGGAAAGACTGGCTCGCTAACATACAGTAACATACCGTATTCCTACATGTTAAAATGTTCGCAATTTCAACTTGTTGACGCGGTCACTGCAAATGCAGGAATGCCTGGAAAATGACGACGCTTCAAGATGAATGGCAAATTTACGTCACTTGGCTACCAAGGGCGCAATACTGTTGCTATTCTGAACAGTTACTGCATGTTGACTTGGAAGACGAATTGATAGTTATAGCCTAGGAATTCGGCGGCTTTCTCGGCCAACTGGCTCTTTCCTTAACCTTTCAGTTTACGCGTTTCGATAAATCGAAGAATCGATTCTCATGGCAGAATTGCGAATCATCCAACAAATATATACATATATATAGGCCCTATATATATAGGCCCTATATATAGGCCCTATATATACATATATATATATATATATATACGCAAGAATACATATATGCAGTGGCGGCTTCAGGAATTGGCAAGTGGGTGGGCCGTTGGCGTGGCAACTTCTAAGCATGGGGAGGGGGGCAACCAGTTGTTGATAGATAGGTATGTATAGTAGTAAGTATAGGGTACCAACATGGAGGCCACTGGGGTCAGGCATCAATAGGGGCACGGGACCCCCGGACCCCGATGTGGAGCCGCCACTGCACATATGGATACAAAAAATGTCTAGATAATTATCAGTGACGAAGATCTTATATAATCGCGGAAAACAAAGGACGAGATGTCGAAATGAAAGAAACGATGACGCACATCAGAAAAACACCCATTTCTAGCTTCAGCATTAACCCCCAAAAATTTGATCTGTTAATATTTTGTCAAGCCATCTATCAACAGCTGTCTATATGAGCAATGACGTCCTATGAACGACGATTGTCCACGTGAACAAAGTGCTGGCAAATATTACCATATACCTGAACTGCTGTCAGACTCACCTATTTGAATTACTGCCAATGTATGTAGGCTAGGGTGGAGTGAAAAAACTTTTTCTCAGTGATGTAAATGTAATA